>QANU01037395.1:0-41414 GCA_003254905.1 Nissolia schottii | reverse complement strand
AGGAACTAGGGTTACCCACTTCCTCAAGAGCTTCTTGATGCTAAGAAAAGAAGGAAATCAAGCCTTGCTTGCTTGTTTGGAGTCTTCTTGACCTAAAAGGAAATCTTGACATAATTAGGGCAATTATGGATTATGGAAACTTGGCTTGTCACTAAGAGATGAAAACTCACCAACTATCCTTGCTTATCCTCCTTAGGTGCTTAGAAATGGATTTGAATGATGGAAAGGTGAACTTGAAGCTTCCTTGAGCTTTTCTTGCCAAGAAAGAACAAAACCTAGGTTATGGAGTTCCTAAGGTTTTGAAGATTGGTTTCTTGGATTCCACTTGAAGAGAAACTCTTCATCTTGATGTTAGCTTGCCTTCTTGATGGATTTAAGATGATGAAGAACCAAGGATGATGATTAAATTTGGTGGATTTAGGAGCATAAGTCTTGGAAACCTTAGAAGAAAAATGAAAGAACTTTGGTGAATATGTGTGTGTATGTTTTCGGGTTTGGGGGCTGCATGAGGGCTGGCCGTGTTTTCTTAGTCCCATGGCCATAATTATTTTCCAATTTTGCCCTTAGTGCATTTTAGGTTATGTTTGTTCATTAATTGTTTATGTCCGGACGTCCTAAAAATATTCTGGGCATACCGTTGTGACCTATTAATTATCCTGGTAAATATTAAAATCTTAATTGACATATTCTTACATTTAATTTCATATTAATATATTTTACAGACTCCTGTGAGTCGTAAGGAGATTATATTAAAACCCTAATTTTGATCCAAACGTCATTGGACGTCACGAGATCGTCAAAGAATTATTTTTAACTAATATTATAAAAATAAAATTAATATTTGAATTTTATTTTATTTTTATCTCAACCTTTCCTTATTATTATATTTTTAATTCTTCCTTAAATAGCATTTTAATTGAAGGGAAAAGTTGGGTTGTTACACATATTATCAAGCTTCTTTGACATTTCTTTTGCATCATCTTTCTCTAACATGGACTTGATTTCATCACAACACGACTGGGCCTTGTTCAGATAGGAGGGCAAATCAGAGTCTGTCATATGAAGAGATGCTAAACTTCGAATGGTTTCATAAAGCCTTGGAATGTCATTAGCATAGACAATTTCAGTTTTCGTCCAAATGTCATAGCAAGTCTTGTAAGTGCGAAAATGAACCATCAGGCTAGGCTCAATAGACTGCCATAATACGAATACGAGCTGGGCATCAACCTTCTTCCAATCTTTTTTCTGATGAGCAGCATTGGCAGATTCCTTGGTAGAAAGGTGGTCAGATAATCCCTGACCCATAAACCAAATTTCAGCAGCATCACGCCAACTCAAGTAGTTCTTCCCATTAAGTCTTTCCGAGGTAATGGTAGGATTTCCAGAAAAAGCATAAGATAGCAAACTCTTCTTTTTGGATTGGTTTTCAGCCATTGAGAAGATAAAAAAGAAAATAAAAATAAAACGCTAGGAAAAGGAAACAGAACAGCAAACAGCGGATACCTCCCTGGAAACAGAACAGCAAACAGCGGATGAAACAGAACAGCAAACAGCGGAACAGAGCAAGTCATCAAGAAAACAGCAGAACAGAACAAGTCGACGACGACAGCACGGCCCTGTGGAGGCAGTGCGATGACAGAGGCTCTGTGACCACGGCCAACTCCTCCGTGAACGACGACGACAGTAGTAGCAGCTCTCCGCGCGGACCCAACAACTAACAAGGGATCAGAAAAGAAGGAGGAAGGCTGGGCGACCAGAACCCACGTGGCGCGTTGACGGGAAAATCCCTAGAAGGCAGCGCGTGTCCCGCTCGATGTTGTGGCAGTGCGTGGCTGGGTGAACGGCAGAGAAACTTCGATGTTGTCTTGATCGGCGGAGGCCGGTTTAGGTGGCGGTGGTCGTGAACTCACCGGAGGAGAATGGGTCTGGGCTTGGCGGCGGAGGCAACCATGAATAGCCCTAGGTTCGGAACCCTAGGAACCCAAGCTCTGGATACCAACTTCAAACTGAATATTTCTCATTATGTTTCATCAGAAAACTTTACAATTTATAGATATGATAATAAAGAGATAAAGGAAACTAAATCAATCTATACTAATACTATCCTAAAATAGATAAATTAAATCCTGTCAAATATTAAACAAATATTCAACAACTGGCGTTGGCAAGTAATTAATTGTCTAAATAATTTTTCCAATCCAAATAATCGTCCTGATTGTGCCTTTAATTTAGACAAAAATTGTGGATTTTCGCGAAATCTTTATAAGGGAAAAATTCGGAATGTTACAAATGACAAGACTAGTAGCCTTATCACCTAGTAACTTAGGTAAAGCTGTTTAGGACGTAGGTCAAAGATAATAAATAGTAGGGACTTAGTATGCATGACACTTAGAACCATAAAGACCACGTCAGGTTCCCACTAAGTGGCCTGGATTATGCCCGAGTAAATGAACCACAGAGAACACGTCGGGTTCCCACTAAGAACGCAAGTGTTCTTACCCCCACTCGTGTATGAATCCAGATTGCAGTGATGGCTTCCCCACCTGCAAAGGATGTGTGGTTATTCACCCGTACCCGTCAGCGAAACTTTCGCATGGATACCCTCCTTGAGACGTGCACCTTTGCGCCTACCCGCATGCCGAACGAGCCTGAGACGCCCCCCAGGGGGAGACTCAGAGGACCAGGATCCTCCCCGATGCGTCCCATCTGGATAGATGAGCACCCAGGGAGTAGTAGCTGTGATCCTATCCACCTCAATGGTGAGGAGGAGGTGCCCCATGCGAGCCAGAGCCGGAGATTGAGCTAGCCACAGAACCCGGTACGTCCACTCCGCCAGTCCGAGGACGAGGCCGCCGGACGACCGCCAGAAAGAGGGTACTCCCAATGTTATCGCGCCGCTTTGTCCCGTGAGACTTCACCGCTGTGACTGATCTGTCTAGCGAGGAGGAGGAGGCTGCAGGAGAAGAGGACCCTAGGGAGCGAGAGGAGGACTCTGAGTAGATGACAGGACCCCCAGGACCCCGATAGTAGTTGTAGGTGTAGGGTTGTACTGTGCACGAAGTGAGTAGTACCACTCGTGTACGTAGGCTTTTCTTTAGTTGTTTTATATGTACCTTATATGGAACTCCTATGTATAATAGAATGATATGACCAAACTTATGCATTAATAATATATCAGTGTGTTATGTACATTTCGGCCCATATGTGTACTTCTGCCGACAGATCTCCCTACTACAGGTACGTACTCGCACTTCCTTTATCTCTTGATTATACCATTATATGAGGTACTATTCGCATGGCTCTTTACTTTCTAGAAATTTGTACTTACAAAAGAAATTTCAAATCTGCCCGTATTTTCAATAACCCTAATTTGATAAGGTAACATAGACCAGTAATAGTTCACAGCACCAGAAGTCAACCACCTAGCTGGGGAAGCCTATGACTTAAGTATAGGCTAACTAGCTAGGGTGTTGCATCCATCACGGTATACGGCGTCGCTGGCAAATCGCAGCAGCAGTGTTCCGCGGGGTCACATGGAGAAAACAGTGAAGAACCATATTCCGTGAAGTTAAGGTTTATGAAACAATACAATTCCCAAATTCCGAATTCAATTTAGGGTTCATGTAATTTTGGGAAAAAATATAATAAACAAATAAATAATATAATTTTAGGATAATCATAAATTCCATAACCGAAGCTCTGATATCACATGTAAGTTGTTATTTTCCATTAACCAATTCATGGAAACAACGATCTTGAAATTTATGATTATCACACTATGAAACGAGATTAAGGATAAGAACGGCATACCCGGATCCATATCGTAATTGAACCGATTGATTCTTTTCCCCTCTCTTCCTTTGATCCTTTCAACCCCTTCTGATGGTGAGAAGCACGCTTTCTTTGGCAGATCTCAAACCCTAATCATTTCTGAATTCTTTGGAATCCTTGAATCTTTGTTTTTCTTTGAGTAATGTCATCTTATTTATAAGGGAGAGGGGAGGGTTGGTTTTACCAAAATAACCCCCACTAACTCTATCATCTTTTATAGGATTAATTGCCATCATCTTAATCCCCTTTTATTAGAGTTAGCACTACTATTAGTTAGCACTACTATTAGTTACATGGACCATATTATTATGAGATTATAAAATAATCTTACAGACGGTGCAAGCCTACAATTATCTATAGGTTTTACTAAATTAAGGAACTAAGAAGAGTAAGCTTTAACAATTTTTTATCACCGTTGTTATATGTCCACTCATTTTTCTGGCACCATTTAGCTATCATATGATATACATAATAGCTTTGAATGTACAAACTTTTGCACACACATACACAAACTTTTTCTAAACACATGCACAAACATTTTTGACGTACGGAACCAAATCAAATCAGATCTGGGGCGCATTAAATAGCGAAAAGTAATTATGACACTCTATCTTCTGCTTCCCACTCACAGTTTAAGTGTGTGGTGAAACACCCCTAGCTAACTCTTCACCCGTACGTAGTAAACAATGCTCACTAGGTTGTTTTCTACTTTGGTGGGGTTACTTTTAGCCCCTACTTTTTTAACTTGGAAAATATTTCTCACTTGAAAATATGGACCATTTTTAAAATTATTCTGTTACTGTATCAGGTTGCAAATTAGGAGCCGTGTGTAAACAAGAAAACATATATGTACAAATGCTAACGTACCTGTCAGTTAAGACAGTGACAAGCTGGAGAAATATAAATATACATATAAGCGCAATTCAAGGTCCACTAGATAATTACACCTTGTTTATCAATAAATAATGATACAAACAATTAACAATAGTCATAAATCCTAGTACAAAATATCTATCCACCTATTGTAGACATCTTCACTTGGCTCCAGCTGGTAATCACCCTGTTGTGGTCGTGCGTCAATCCCTTTGCTTTGCATACCTGGACCCATAAGGAGTGGGGATGAGAACGGTAGGTTCTCAGTGGGAGTTCCTCGCGTCATCTACCGTTAATTACTCCGTTATCTTCCAGGCCACCCAGGAATACCTCTAAGTGTCATGCATACTAATACCCCTACTGATTATTATCTTTGCCTAGGTCCTGAATGGCTTTATCTACTTTACTAGGTGACTGGGGATCTAGTCTTTCTTATCTAGGTTCTCCTGCTCATTAACTTTACGTTACTGCTAAAGACATAATATTCGTCTCGGGACGCTCCCTTGACGATACATAATGCATAAACATATATAAATACATACGTACTTGCATACATACGGGCATACATACATTCATTCATTCATTCTTGCATGTAACTACTAACTACATAGTGCATGGGGGAAATCTGGGAATCTCTTACGCATACCAGCTTACCTGGGTTAGCGTCCTTCTTCTTGTAGTCCTTCCACCCATGTAACCGTGGCCTTTGGTTACAACCTCCTTCTATTCCCTATCATGATGACCCGGCAGCGCTTGAACCGGAATGGTAGCTAACCACGTTAAGCTCATAGGAGGTAATTCATCATCATGATAAGTACCACCACCCCCTTACCGGGATGGCGAGGGACCGGCCCTTTGGCGCGATCAGGCGTGGACTCGTTTCTCTTTACTTAAATCTTAGTTCTTTACTTTGGGGTCCCCCGTTCTTTATTACAGGACTGTTCCTGTTCTCTTTCTTTCAGGCCTTTGCCTGTTCTCTTTCGTTCATATTCAGGTCTCTCTACCTGCGTTGCTCGTAACCAATTCATCTTGCTGAATTGGAGAGGGGCGTGTCTGTAAGACTTTGCCAAGAGAATAGGGATTTCCTAATCATATAACTAAACTCCTTAACTATGGTCTACCGTACCGACTGGGGTCAGGACCTTCCTAACCTTCTTTATTTCCTAGGGTTCCATTATGATCTTTATTAAATTTCAACGTGAACTTCTAATTATCTAAGGTCGTCCTAACTCTTATGATGGCCTTTCCTCATGATGCATGCTTACAGTACTCAAAGGTATACATAACTGTGCATGTTGGACCCCATAAAACCTTTAAAAATACAAGTTTTCAGTAGGCATTCGAATGCATAAGGTTTTTGCATTCGATTGATTCTTGCATTCGAATCCCATGAGAATTCATTCGATTGAAATCCTGCTCAGACTTTCATTCGATTGAAAGCTCATGAATTCGACTGAAATCCCTGGGGAATTCATTCGAATCCCTTGGGCATGCATTCGAATCCTACAGTGAAAAAATCGCCCCGAGGGTAACTTCTCCAGGGGGTTTGTTCTGCTTAACATTTTCGTTTCCACAGTGATCCAAATCAGTACAGTTATGGTTTCCAAACATCAAAATCCTTAAAATCTAACCTCCCTAACTCGTTTCCTATCATTTGTACAAAATAGTTTTTCATTCACATACACAAAGATGCATATAATTAATCATCAAATAAACCACATAGACAGTGGGCTTAGAGTTACCCACCTCGAAATAAAATTCTGAGCCGGTAGATATGAAGAGAAAAATATCCTCTTCACGTAAGCGTATTCATCCTATTTTTCTGGAGTCCGGTAGCGCTTCCGCGATGTGCACGAATTTTAAACAAAGAAAGGAAATGAACGGAACAGCAAGTGAGGCAACTTGCCTCAGAAGGAAAAATGAAGCACAAAGCTTCAGTGGCTTGCCTTTTGTAGGCAATTAAAAGACAAGCACTGTGCTTGATCTTTTCTAATTATTATTATTATATTATATTATTATATTATCTACTTATATATGTATAACATATACATTTATATGCTGTGCTTTTCGATTTGGGGAGGGCGGATGTACGTCCAGGGGGACCTAACATATGTATATATTTTATTATTGTTATAATTACGTACTATGTATATATACATATCTGTTCCGATTCTTTTTCATTAGGGGGCGAATGTAGGATAGTTATATATTTTAGTGTTTATTATTATTATTATACGTAATATATATATATATATATATATATATATATATATGTTACCTATGCGTACATATGTACATCTGTTTTACATATACATTCATTGTATTAATATATTTTATATATCTTACTATATATATAATATAATAGATACATATATATACATTTTTCATATACCTATGTTTTCGTCAGGGGATGTACGAGGGTGTATGTATATAATTTATTATTATTATTTTATTACATTATATTTTATTGGTACTAATTACTATTAGTGTTATTGTATATATGTACATAGGTTACGTACTTATTCTTGCAACTTTGGTTGCAGAGGATAAGGTTCTTAATAAAGTCTAGCTTGGTATAATTTTGATTAGTTTTGATCGTGTTTATCTTTAATCATTCGTATGTGGATGTCCTAAAATATTTCGGACACATATACGCAATCTACAAATTTTTCCCGGTCATAGGGGTATGTCCGGTTAAAGCATTCGTGAATATATTACCCGGGGGTAATTTTCACAGATACCTTAAGCGTCCACCGAAATTCCGATTTTCGGCGAAATTTAGCACGGACCTTGCGGTACTCCGCGAGATTGAGAAACAATTATTTGACTGACATTTGAAAACAATTAATTTTCTAAATAATTTTCCCAGTCCAAATAATCGCCTCTAAGGTGCTTGAAATTTAGTGAAATTAGGGTTTAAGCAAAATTTCCATAAGGGAAAATTCGGGATGTTACATGTGGACTCACTCGCTACCATGCACAAACATTTTAAAGTACATGCACAAACTTTTGAACTATCATGCGCAAAATTTTGGTACTCACATGCATAGCCTTTGAGCAAGAATGCACAAAATTTTATAGACATATGCACAAACTTTTGAAAAAAATATGTTTAAAACGAAAACGAAGACGAATATAAAGAAGAAGAAGAAGAAAACTTTGGTGTTCATGTACACAAACTTTTCAACAATAATGTACAAACTTTTCTATACATATGCACAGAGTTTTTAAAAACCGGAAACGAATATTATGATGGACACAATAATGAAAACGGCCACGAAAAAGAAAACCTTGACACACACAAACTTTTGAACAACTATGCACAAAGTTTTTTTTCATACATGCACAAACTTTTGAACTACAAAAAAAAATGATGAAAATAAAAATGAAAGCAATAAGATCCACAAATATCTTGCGAAGAAGGAAAGAACGAAGAGGAAAAAATAAAGAGAAGTTTAAATAAATAAAAATGAACAAGGAAAACTCAAACTAAAAGGAAAAACATGTTTGTGAGAAATGAAAATAAAAACGAAGAAGAAAAAAAGATAAGGGAGGGGGGAAAAGAAATAAAAAAACTGAATAGGAAGAAAAGGAGAACAAGAGGAGAGTGTGTGTGAGAAAGAGAGGGTGGGAGGAGATAAAAAATGTACATTTAATATGCTGATAAACTAGTATCATAAAAGTGAAGTAAATCAAATATTTTTAATTTTTTTATTGACGCATTAGAGTTATATGTTGAGTTAATTCAAAATACATAACATTTTTTTTTGTCTCTTAATAAATTAAAGTGTAATGTTTCTTTTTTTTCCCATTTATAAGTTTGGTCATGCTTCTATACAAATACAATATTTTATTTTTCTAGTAAAAGTTGTTAAGAACTTGAAGATGATTAACGATGTACCTGAGCAAACGCTTTGACACCATGCCTCCCGAGCTTCACCTCAAGAGTTGGATCCTCCGCGAGCTGTAAAAGCACATCCACCATGTCTTTGGCAACATAATCCTTCACCGCTTTCCTTCTCTCGATGTGTTCATCCAGCACATGCTCTTTAAACCTCTCAAACTTCTTGTCCAATGCCTTCATCCTCTTTATGTAACCCGGCAAGTCCAAGAAGTTAATACACGGGATGATGTCCCCTATGTCGAGCACCCCATTCAGAAATGCACGTAGCTCTTCCTTTCTTATGTACTCATAGGACTCGAGGCGTTTTGCACTAAAAAGTTCCATTAGGCACATTCTACGGGCTTGTCGCCAGTGTGGGCCATACTGGGGGCACGTAATGTCTGGATAGTTGTAGGTTGTGTACTTGCTGGCGGCGAACTTAGGCCGGTCGGCCACAGCGGCGTCATGGGTTTTGAGGAAGGCTTTTGCAATCTCCACGGAAGAGCCGACAAAAAGGGGATTGTAGCCAAACTAGATAAGCATGTTGGGTCCATACTTTGTGTTGAGAGCATGGAGGCACCGGTGAGGGAGGGGGCCAATGAGGTTGAGGTTCCCTATGATGGGCCATGGTTTTGGGCCTTGTGGCAGATTATATGGCGGGCCGCGGATATGACGGAGGAGGAAGAGGACGGCAAAGTTTGCTAGCCATGTGGCTGCAGTTGAAACCCAAGCAGGAGCTACCAATGCTATTGGCATCGTCGAGGGTATTATGTGTGTTTGTGATGAAAATTCGTACCGTGAGTGTTAAGCATATATCTAAATAGTATTATATTTATTGTATTTATGAATGTGCTCATAAAGTATAAAGATAAGATAAAGATAAATTTAACAAATAAGATAGGTATCTTAACAGATAAAATTGATAAATATCTTAACAAAAATTAATTTAAGATAAAATAAGATATAATAATATTTTGATTTATTCTCAACCCTCTCCCTCAAGCTAAAGTTCATTGTGCTTTAAGCTTGTTTCAAAACTATAGTAGTGTCTGCACAAAAGTACGAACATCAACAAGAGTTTGCACGGAAGCATGAAACGAAGGTCGGTAAGTTTGTGAATCAGAGATGACTGTGTAGAGATATATATGGTAAGCAGAGTAGAAACAAAGAGAGCCTGAGCTCTGGGTAGCAAAAGCGTAAAAGAGATTCAAGGTGGGTACCACTAAATCAATGTAAAATAAGATAGAAAAATATTTTAACAGTTAAGATAAGATAGAAAAATATCTTAACATCATGTCAAACTCAGGTAGGTGTTAAGTAAATCATCTTGAGTTTGTAAACCAAAGTGCAGAAGCTATAGAGGGTTAGGCAGAACCAGTAGAAACTTGGAGGTAGCAAAGATAATGGTGGCTAGGCAGAACCAACTAAGGTAACAATAGGCTGGACGAAACCAGCAAACTCAACGTTGAAATATTAATTTTTTTATATTTATTTTTCTTTAGTTCTTGATTATGTAAAATACATAAAATACATGCGGATATTTTTAACATTAATAATTTTATAGATCGGAGTGTATATTTATTTAAAAAAAATACTATCTATATATTTTTATTTCATTTTAAATTAGATAGAACAGATTCAATAAATTTAATTTAAATTCAATAAATTTCATTTATATTTTTTTCCTAAATGTGAAAGCTCTAAGATAACACGGGTCCTAGGAATTTTGCTCGAGGAGTTAAGGGTATTTTGGACTTTTCTTTTATTTACATGTGCATGACCTTGACTTGAAGAAGGTTGTTGGCTGATGGCTCTTCTTTTGTTTTTGTATTTTAGTAGAATTTTTTTAGGTGACCAAAGCAAACTTCGATATATTAATCATTTTCCAATAGTGTTAGGTGTACAATGGAAAAACATTCAACATACAATTAATAGATAGTTTGGTATGACATACATAGAAATAAATATTTTAAAATAAAAATACAAACTTTACAAACTAAAACATAAACGTTATTAAATATACTAGTGGACCTTGACAGGTAGGAATGTGTAACATCCCGATTTTTTCTTACGAAGGATTTCGCATAATAAATAAATATGAGTCAATTATTGAGACTGGAAAATTAAATCATAACATTTATTTTCTAAAAATACCAGCCAAAATAATGGTTTGACGATCTTGCGGAGTTTTGTAAGATTCGGATCGATTTTCGGTCGTCACCAGAATTAAATTACGAATCAAAGGTATCCATAAAGTACACTTTTTTGAAAATAAATTTATGAATACCTTGGATTGGCTTAAATTCCTCATTAAAAAAATTAGTAGACCACGATGGTGTGTTCGGATAATTTTTAGGACAGTCGTACACAAACGGCTAACGACCGAACACAATCAAACACGATCAAAATTAAATTGCAAAACTTGAAGAATGCATACAAGACCAGGGGATTAATTTCTCATGGCCAACTCACACACCCACAAAAAGACAAATCCAACTAAACAAGATCTACTATCTTCCATGATGAGTCATTATGGTGACATCATCGATTACATCATTATTACTTTAGTTTTCATTTAAATTTTGGCCCAAAATAAGGTCGGCCAAGAGGCTATAAATAGCCTACATTGACTCTTGAAAAATTTATACACTAGAGCTCCCATAAACACATTCCGTTCATACACTCTGTCATTATTATGATGAAGTAAAAACACAAAACCTCACTACACAAGCCTTACCACGATTTTTCCTATAGTTTCTCACGACTTTGTCCTCTTAAATTTCCCTTGTTTTTCTAAGGAAAACCCTAACCCACATACTCTAGAACTCGTTCCGTAGCAAGTCAAGCGAACGCTCGAATCACCAGGGCTTCCTAGGGCTTCTACGCAAAGTTCTCCTAAACCACAGGGAATCGTTTCTACAAGTGGGTAATCTTAGCAAGATCACTACCTTAGTGATTTATGTGAAATTTATGTTATTTTTATATTGTTGATATTGTTATTGTTTGTTTGGAAAACTACTGGTGTTTATTCGCGACTCTGTCAGAATTTAAGCATACCTAGGGATAAAATAGGAAAATACTGAGTTTGAATGGGAATTGAATGCTGGGATTTTTATCATGAAAAAATAATATCATTTTTGGAATCTACACAAAAAATCTAGTGGGGGTTGTTAAGTTTTATGATTTTTTGAGCCCCCGACGAATTTCTCAAGCAAAACGAGTAAAACGACGTTTTCGGGCGAGCAAGGGAAAAACGGAAATTTTCGGAAAAGGGACTGAAAAACTAGGTTGGTTTTCATGAAAAAGGGGTTTAGAACTATCAAAAAACCTTAGGGTCAAGTCTTGAGCCCTTCGGATTTGTGAGAACTAAAATTCCAAAGAAAATCGGGCTTTACGGGTAAAAAAAATGACGTTTTGGGGAAAAAGGGAAAAACTATAATTTCGAGATCTTGGGATCAAAATCTGAGTTTCTTAGTGTGAAAAACGAGCTTAGGGCTTTCAGAAACCATGGGGTGAATTCTTAGACCCTTCGACATTTGATAACTAATATTCTGACAGAAATCGGGAAAAAGCACTGATACACCATAGTTTCCAGGTTATGATAGTTACTATGTTCTATGTGCTATATTTTTATTATGATGCATCATGAGGAAATAGGTTGTCATTAGAATGTTAGGACAACCTTAGATAACTAGACAGGCAATCACATACCTAAGAGAAGATCATAAGGAACATAGGGAAAAGGCAATGTCTTAAGAGGATTCGATGACGCCGTTAGGATAGCCCCTTGCCACCCCAAAGGAAGGATGGAGTTATGTTACCTCGAGGAACAGATAACAAATAAGGTTTTGCATTGTGTGGGGACATTAGTCCTAGGGTGTACAATACATCGTGTGGGGACAACGGTCCTAGGGTGTACAATACATCATGTGGGGATGACGTTCCTAGGGCGTATAATACATCGTGTGGGGGGTAACGGTGGATGTACAAGAAAGTGAGACAAGCAGAAGGAGCAAGAAGGGACAGTCGGATATCACGGTACACGAGAACCTGAGAGTTCCCCCATGAGTAAGATATGTGGTAAATGTTATATTATATGCATGTGTTGAGGCACCTCTCGTGAAATAGTATCACAAGATGGCCCCGCAAGTGCAAGTACGTGAGTAGGCGTAACAACATCACTATACCCTGACGATCAGGAATAAGAAGCACGTGAACTTATACATAGGTAAAGCAAGAATAGAGCTCCCTCGATCACCTAGTAAACTAGGTAAAACTACTCAGGACTAGCAAGGATAATAATAACAAGTAGGGATTTTAGAATAATATGATACCTAGAGTTGAAAACAGATAGTTATGCCCCATAAGATTTCCACTGAGGACGCGACGTTCTCATCCCCTACTCCTTTATGGTTCCAGGCAAGCACTATGAGTACACCGAGGTGGAGTATGCATCATCGGACAAGTAAAGACTTTCGCGTCAAAGGATTCCAAGGAAGTAAAAGGACGATAGCTTATTGATAGGTGTATTTTGTACCCTATTTTATTATTCTATAATTGAACATTGTATACTAAAAATGTGTAATTTTAATGCTTAATTAATATGTTTTGCACATTATCCTCTTTTGTGAGAAATTTAGAAAAATGTAATTTTAAGCACTACTTTATCTTAAAATTTAATGTGTAGATTTCTTTTGTTCTTTTTTAGTTTTTTATTTTAATTGCAGAAAATAAATTGTCAAGAGGATCATTGAGGATTTGAAGGAGATTTGATAAGATATAAATTTCAAAGAAGAGATTTGAAGAGAAGATTGAGACCAATAAATTCAAGATTAAATTCAAATTCAAAAAGANTGTCATGGTAAGCGTCCAAACCTTGCCTCCGAGATACTCTTGTAAGATGGATTCCTAATCCTCTTTTTGTTGGGATTTTGGTCATTATTGTAGTTTGCTTGTATCTATGTAACTATTGCATATGAATCTATCTATTTCTATTGATTCGCTTGAATGATTTTATGCCTAATGCTAGCTTTTGTTTAGAGTTTTGATTCTTGATTTGAGACTTACTTGTATGAACGAAAGTTATACTAATTAAGTTGTAACCAAGTTAAGATCGAAATTGCTATGCTAAGTTAGATTCTAGACTAGAACGTTGTGAACGAAAAGTTACAACCATTAGAGTCGGATCTAAATCATTCATCTAACCTTGTTGCCGTAATGGGACTAAAAGTTAGCCGTTTTAACATCTGGAATAATTCTGGCATACTTTGTTAAGGTTTGTGTAAGAAATTAACAAATCTAACAAAGGAAACCTGTGATCTTTTCATATGCGAAAGCAATGTAAAAGATGAGATCTGGTGGCGGGCAATCAATGAAATAATAGTTCTATGTAATAAGTAACTGGATGCATGAAGCTATGATATGATTCAATTCCCAACAAGCTTTGGAACTACCTCTGATTCATTACCTATTTACTTTTATGTTGTTTATTTACATATTTAAACTATTAATTTATCAAATCCTTCACTCCATTGTTTAATTAAACGAACTCAAGAATGGTAATTTTGTAACTCTCTGTGGATTCGACTATACCCGACTATACTGTAATTGGATCCCTTGTGGATTTGAAAGCCGTAAAGTAGGTATATATTTAATTTGAACGATAAAGCGCAGATAAGCTTTCAACGAACTTGGCACAGTTGTGGGAAACCAGACTAGGTCAAGATTGGAGAAAGTGTTTAAATTGGCTTTCATCACCTACGTGAGCCTAGGAACTGAGTTGCACTATGCTTCCGAGCATGAATTACGGTGTATATATCTTGCTAGGTTGTATGTGTTGAGATATGTGTGCTTGCTTTTCTTGAGCCTGATCAACTCGAGATATGGGCAGGCACCGTGATACAGCCATGCCTCCTAGACGCGATTATACACCCCGCACGATGGAAACGCTGGAGTTTGCTGAAATTCTCAGGGAAATGGTTCGAGCTACTCAAGCCCAAGCTGAGGCCACTACTCAGATGGCAGCCACTACCGCACATCGGAATCCCGCCCCGACGGCTAAGGAGGCGGAAGCTAGGAAGTTTGCAGAGTTCAAAAAAGCTAATCCTCCGATCTTTGAGGGGCTGATGGACCCAGACCTCCTCCATAACTGGATAGTAGAAATGGAGTAGATTTTTGAGGACGTTCCCTGCACTGAGGCACAAAAGGCTCGCTTCGTGACAAGGAAACTAAGAGGTGCCACCAGAGCCTGGTGGAACTCAACGAGGCCTCTTTTGGAGCAGCAGGAGAATCCTGTTACCTGGGAACAATTCACTATAGCTCTTCTGAACAAATATTTCCCCAAAGGACTCAGGGATCTGAAGGAAGCTGAGTTTTTAGCTTTGCAGCAGGGAGATATGACAGTTGCGGAGTACACATCAGTCTATGAGAGGATGTGCCGCTACTCTTCCACCTATCAGTTGCACCTTAATGAGGCGTGGAAATGCGGGAAATTTCAATGGGGACTGAGAGGAACTTCAGATGGCTATCAACCATTGGGACATCCAGGATTGTGCTCTCCTGGTTAGCAAGTGCATGACCTTAGAAGAATCTGACCAGGGCCTGCAATGCAAGGAACAAAAGAAGGATGGAGGAACAGGGAGGCCCCTCACAGGTGCAGAGGCCGAGAGGGCCTTATCAGGCACCGTTCCCCAACAGGGGTAGGGGACAGGTTTTTTCGCGACCACAGCAATGGGCGCCGAGACCCCCAGCCCCGGGCGGAGTCGGTTTCCTTAGGGCCCCGCAGCCATTTGTTAGGCCTCCGCAACCCCAGTTAGCAGTCAGACCACTGCAGCAAGGTGGCATCCCAAGAAGCTCGGGCCAAGAGGCCCAAGGAGTCCAGCAAGGCAGAGATCTCAGACCGCTATGCCCGAAGTGCGGGAGGCCCCACTCTGGGGAATGCAGAGCAGGGCAAAATGCATGTTCCAGATGCGGCCAAGGGGGCCACCTGGCCTGCCAATGTCCAACATTTCTACCGCCAGTTCAACAGCAAGGACGGGTTTTCACCATCTCCGGAAAAGAAGCTGAGGACGCCGAGTGCTTGATTTTGGGTAAGTGCATCATGCTAGGTAGCCCTTTGATTGTGTTATATGACTTGGGAGCTTCGCACTCTTTTATTTCGTATGACAATGTTAGCAGACTAAATCTGTCTCCCGTAGCACTACCTTATACCCTGAGGGTATCTACTCCTACCACGCCCCCAGTCGAGATGAGTCAAGTATGCCTCCAGTGCCCGCTCCAGTTGCAAGGCCGGATGTTTGTAGCCGATTGATAAGTGCCTAATTTACGCAATTTTGACCTAATGAAAAGGCGCTTATTTGCATGAGTTTTAAAGAATTATCTAATGAATTTTCCTCTTTTGTAGGTTTTTAAATATATTTTGAAAGATGGATGCAAGCATAAATAATGTAGAATAATCCCACAAAGAATGAAGCAAAGAGCAAAGGGATGACAAAGCAAGAAAAGTATGGAAGCCCGCTCCGCGCAACAGTTAGTAAAATCGTGATAACTTGAGCTATAGATATCGGATTGAGGTGGTTCAAATTGCTACTTAAAGCTAAGAGATAGATCTACAACTTTGTAGTTGAGGTCAATTTAAGATTAAGGCCACTGAGCGGTCCCACCAATCCGCCGAGCGGTCCCACCAGAAACCAGCCGCCTTTGAAGACCACCGCCATCACCTACCACCGCTGAGCGACCCCACAAATCCGCTGAGCGAACGTGGACGATTTTGGCCTATAAATAGAGGCCGAGCCACTCTTCAAAAGGACATCTTTTCCCATCCACACTTCATTCTTTTCCCATTTCATTTGTACTTCAAAGCTTAGTTTATTTTAGCAATAAAGAGGAGGCCGGTGAAGGAGCCAGGAGATCGAAGAAGCTTGGCGAGCCGCTGTCATGATAGCATGATAACGTGTCATGGTAAGCATTCAAACCTTGCCTCCGAGATACTCTTGTAAGATGGATTCCTAATCCTCTTTTTGTTGGGATTTTGATGAGTATTGTAGTATGATTGTATCCATTTAACTTATGCTTTATGAATCTATCATTTTCTATGATTCGCATGAATGATTTTATGCTTAATGCTAGCTTTTGTTTAGTGTTTTGATTCTTGACTTGAGACTTATTTGTATGAACGAGAGTTATACTAATTAAGTTGTAACCAAGTTAAGATCAATCCTGCTATTCTAAACTAGATTTTAAACTTAAACGTTGTGAACGAAAGTTACAATCATTAGAGTCTGACCTAAATCATCTCATCTAATTCTTGTTGCCGTAACTGGAATAAAGATTAGCCGTTTTAACATCTGCAATAACACTGGCGTACTTTGTTAAGCTCGTGTGCGAGAGCGACAATTTAACAAAGGAAACCTGTAATCTTTTCGTGCGCGAAAGCGATGAACAAATTAAGAACTGGTGGCGGGCAATCAATGAAATGATGATTCTATGTAATAAGTAAATGGATGCATGAAACTATGATATGATTCAATTTCCAACAAGCTTCTGGATCTACCTCTTATTTGTTGCCTATTTACTTTTATGTTGTTTATTTACTTATTTAAACTATCAACAAATTTACCAAATCCTTCACTTCATTGTTTAATTAACTAAACTCAAGAACGGTATTTTTGCAACTCTCTGTGGATTCGACTATACCCGACTATACTGCAATTGGATTCCTCATGAATCTAAAAGCCGTAAAGAAGGTATATATTTAATTTGAACGACAAGAGCGCAGACAGTTGTGGGAAACCAGACTAAGTCAAGATTGAAGAAAGTGTAACAATAGGCTTTCATCAGCATATCAAGTGCTATAGTGTTACAATGCATGCAAGCTAGGCAAAGAATATTATTTGATTAATATAATTTGATCTTTGCCTAATTGTATATGTATGATGCATTGATTAATCTATATATGCATATGAAGATATTGGAACACATTGGACTAACTATACTTTCTAGTGAATTATCTTGTGTATAGGAAAGTCCAAGGCATCAAGAACAAGATGGAACAAGAAGGAACATTCATATGATGCCCAAAGTCAAAAGGCGAAGCATGAAATGTCAATTCCGTAAAGAACATGGTAATGCCGAAGATAGGATTCATGAAGAATACCAAGTCCAAGCAAACGGTAAAAAGGGAAATAGTTTCTTAGGACTTAAGGTATTCTTATCAAAGGAAAATTGATATATATCTCTCTCCAAACCCTTAGAATGATGCTCTTAAATGATCTTAATTGATTCCAGGATGTAAAATGAATTAGACAAACTTAGGAATCAAGAAAGATAAGAAAATGGATGAGTGGCGCGCTCAGCAAAGTGACTTGCACAGTGGTTAGTAAAATGATGATATCTTGGGCTATAGAACTCCAATTGAGGTGGTTCAAATTGCTACATAAAGCTAAGAGAAAGATATACAAATTTGTAGGGCAAGTCATTTTGTTGAGTCATTAAAATGACTCAAGAATGGTCATTCGAATGACTTTGTCATCAGAAGCCCCAACGGCTACATTACGTTAGTCATTCGAATGAATTATAATGAGTCATTCGAATGACTCGAGTCCTGAAGCCAAAAACGGATAGTTTTTCAATAGATAAAATTGATTAAAATAATGGGTAATGGCTATAAACGGCTAGTACACTTAGAAACCCTATAAATGCCCATTAAACTCTCATTTCTGGCCAAGCCTTTGATTCCCATCATCCTCATACTTCATATTATCAATGGATTAATATTTTCCATCATCTTAAGAGCAAAAGAGAGATATATTGTCAATACTCCTATAGAGCTTCAATTTGTATTATCTACTCTTTGAGAGAGTTTCTTTTTCTACTCAAATTTCCATACACTTGTAAAGAGGGTGAGGTATCCCTCTAGTTGCTTAGGGTGTGGTATCCCTAAGGTTTGGTTCTTGAGGCTTCTACACAAAGGTGGGGGATCCTAAGTGTGAGGAGTGCTCTTGGATGTAAAGGTTTGTCATGCACCTAAGTTAGAAGCTTGATGATAGTGGAGAAATCTTGAGCAAGTCGCTTAGGGACTAGAGGTAGATCACAAGGGTGGTCGAACCAGGATAAATCTATGTTTGCAATCTCTCTAACTCTATCTCTTTATTTATTGTAAACTCATATTATTGTCTTGCATATTTGAGAATTGCATTGATAATTGTTTATAAGTTGCTTTGTTGATCTTATTGTTTTATTACAAACATAATTAAGCATGCCTATATTAAATCTTTAATTGTTATATTCCGCTGCATAGTAACGTTAATTGCATGAAAATGCAATATTTGTTGAAATTGGAATAATTTCTAAAATACCTAATTCACCCCCCTCTTGGGTATTGGTTGCCAAGACCAACACTTGGAACTCCAAGGGCCTTCTGCGATTGTCGGCAAAACTTTTCTGTCGGCTCTGTGCTGTAAGCATCCTTTGGCGCACCAACTTTATCATGTCTTCCGCTTCTTGCTTCTCTTCAAGAGTTAGTCCTTGGTACTGTCTGCTATCATTCCAACAGAGCGGTGATTAACATTTTCGCCCGTAGAGGGCCTCAAAAGGGGGCCATGCCTATACTGGCTTGGTAACTATTGTTGTACGAAAACTCCACGTGGGGAATCAATTCCTCCCAGTTTCCTGGTGTATCCAGTGCACACGCCCGTAGCATGTCTTCCAGGATCTAGATGGTTCGCTCTGACTGGCCGTCCGTTTGAGGATGATATGCAGAGCTCAAATGTAGCTGTGACCCTTAAGCTCCTTCTGGTCGAAGAGATACCTCAAACTCTTGTGATCTGAGAACACTTCAAACCGAACCTCCTACGAGTAATGCCTCTACATCTTCAGCACAAAAACTACTGCAGCTAATTCCAAGTTGTGCGTAGGGTAGTTGGTCTCATGGGGTCTCAACTGTCTCGAGGAGTAAGCTATCACCTGCCACTGCTGCATCATCATGCATCCTAACCCTGCCCTCGATGCATCACAGTATACCTCAAAGGGCGACTGGGGATCTAGCAATATCAGTACCGGGGCCGTGTTCAGCCTCTCCTTTAACTTCGAGAAACTCCGTTCACACTCTGGCGAGCACACTACTTTGGCCCCCTTACGCGTCAACTTCGTTAGCGACAAGGCTATTTGAGAAAATCCCTGGATGAACCGTCGATAATACCCTGCAAAACCCAGAAAGCTTCGGATCTCGGTAACTGAGGTGGGTCTTTCCCACGTCCTCACTGCCTCAACTTTACTGAGGTCCACTGCAACACCTTGTTCTGATACCACGTGCCCTAAAAATTGCACTTCCTTTACCCAAAACTCGCATTTTGACAGCTTAGCATACAACTTCTTCTCCCTCAATATCCCCAAGACGATCCTCAAGTGTCGGGCATGCTCTTCTTCATCTTTTGAGTACACCAAGATATCATCTATGAAGACAATCACACAATCGTCCAAATAGGCATGGAAGATACGGTTCATATAGTCCATAAAGATAGCAGGGGCATTTGTCAGTCCAAATGACATTACAGTGAATTCATAGTGTCCATAACGAGATCTGAAGGCCGTCTTAGCTATATCCTCCTCGCGTACCTGTATCTAGTGGTACCCCGACCTCAGGTCTATTCTTGAGAACACCCTAGCTCCTTTTAGCTGATCCAGTAGATCGTCAATTCTCGGCAACGGATACTTGTTTTTGATCGTCACTTTGTTTAGTTGCCTATAGTCGATACAAAGCCTCATAGTGCCATCCTTTTTCTTAACAAACAACACTGGTGTTCCCCGCGGTGACGCACTCGGCCTGATAAATCTTTTCCGCAGTAATTCTTCTAATTGCTTTTTCAACTCCTGCAGCTCCAGCGGGGACATACGATATGGGGCGATAGAGATGGGTCCGGCACCCGGTACCAAATCGATAGAAAACTCTACTTCCCGCTTTGGAGGGAACTCCGGGATGTCATTGGGGAAAACGTCAGAATACTCACATACCACTGGAATCGCTTCAATCTCCTGATCCCTAGCCTTTATCTCTGAAGACGCTAGAAATACGCACCCTTGGTCCTTCAACTGGCAGCAATACAATGTCGGCAGCTCGTTGTCCCAAATTGACAAGTTCGCTACTTGCGGAGGGAAAATCACCAGTTTGTTGGCGCAATCTAGCACCACCTCGTTAGTTTTCAACCAATCCATCCCTAGTATAACATCCAACCCAACTAAGGGAAGGCAAATCAAATCAGCTACGAACTTCCTGTCCTGTAGCTGAAACGGGCACCTAAGACACAGCTGACATGTTCTAACAGATGGCGCAGTAGGCGTCGACACTGACAGAGTATAGGGTAGCATCGTGGGGATAAACGTAACTCCTCCACACTGCCATAAGAGATAAAGGAGTGCGAGGCTCCTGAGTCATACAACACAATCAAGGATTTCCCATTTATATCACACGTACCTAAGATTAGCCCTTCCTCCTTCTGGGCTTCCTCGGCAGCCATGGTAAAAATGCGGCCCTGGCATTGGGGCGCGGTTAGAGGTACTCTGCAATCCCTGGCGAAATGGCCGTCCTGGCCACACCTATAACACACACTTTGTCCCGCCAAGCACTCGCCCGCATGGGGCTTATTACACTTTGAGCAGGCTGGTGACGCTCACCAAAACGTCGTTAGATTTTAGTGCGCGATCAAATAATAATTTATAAACCAAGTAAACCCCGAGAACGTAGTAAAGGGGGTTAACCTAGGTCGTTTCCCAAAGAAGCAATTTAGAACCAAACCAATAGTTAAGTAAATCGGGGGGGTTTTGTTGTTGAATTCAAAAGCGATTAAACGAAAGTAAAACAATAATGATAAAGGCAATATCCTGCATACGGTGTTTCAAGATTAAGGATTAATTCTCATCGGTTCTTAGTTAATTATTCATGAAAGGAGATGTTGTTTATTAGTTGAGATCTCTAACTAATATGCAATTTACTTAAGAAACTACGATCGTCAATTCCTTAAGCATTTGTTAATATAGGTATTAAAACCAAGATCTCAGCATTAAGACCCATATTAATTAAGCACCAATTGCACAACCTAATCAAATCTGATTAGTTCTCCAAAAGTTCCTTAATCATAGTTTAATAAATCATACAATCGTCAAGATTCATTAACTTAGATTAACCTTAACCAATAACATGCAATCGCTATATCATTAATCAAGGGTGGAACGATTCATGCATAATCATTAAGCGCAAGACCTCAAATCAATCTTTAATCTAGCGTTACCACATGCAAGATATTTGAGAAACTACTCCTCCATGATTGGAGGATTAAAACTCAAAGTAAGTAAAAAGCAAGAAAGAGTAAATAAAGAGAATGAAAGAGTAAATGGCAATGGAAGGAGTAAATGAAATGGAAGATTGGAACAATAGAACCTGGATTAAATTCGGCAGAATTTCGTTACAAGTCTTGAAAGAAAAAAGGCTTCTAACATAGCACTTACTAACATAAACCTAAAGTGCTCAAAATGGAAATGTAAAAAGTGTAGAAATATGGAAGGAAATGGTGGAGTCCTCGGCCTAAGAGAGCTTAGGGGGAGGGTGGAAGGGATGCCCAAAATGAATGCCTTGGCCTCCTATTTATAGGCCAAGGTTCGACAGGATCGCTCAGCGGTTTTGCACCATCGCTGAGCGATTTAGGCACCTTCGCTGAGCGGTTTGGCGGTGGCGCTGAGCGGCTGAGTCAATCTCGGCGGCTTATGCGGCTTCATTAAATGCGCTGGTCAGCTTTTGCAGGGCGGCGCTGACTTTTGAGCTGGCGCCAGGCTGGAGCATTAAATGCGCCGGTGCAAGTTGGTACTTTCGCTGAGCGGTAAGAGCGCCGCCGCTGAGCTATTCCTTCACTTTCGCTGAGCGGTTCAATGAATGACGCTGAGCGCTTGGTCGTTTATCGCTGAGCGATGGCGTGTTAACCGCTGAGCGGTCTTGCTATAAATTGCCAATTCTGCTTCTTTTTCTTCTTTCGCCCTTGGCTACATCTTTTCTTCACATCTTCAATGATCTTCTTGAATCTTCATTTCCTGAAATCCAAAATAGAAAACTCCAAAAGAAATATTAAATCCTAAGAGTAAAATAATGCCTAATCTTACCTTTTTCTTAATTTCTCTCAAAAGAGGACAATTTGTAAAAACATATTGAATAAGTGTTGAACCCACACATTTTAGTAGGCATTTGTTCACTTATAGGGTAATAACTTAGGGTACGAAATCTACTTATCAGCTGGCCTAGCCTCTGGCAGTTTTTGGTTCGCTCCCCCTGCGGTTGGGGTCGTACCGTGGGTGGCCCAGTCCTGGTCTGATTCTGCGACCCCCCCACACCCTGTAGTGGCCGCAGGGCATACTGCCCTCTGCCTCGTGCTGAGTATGGGCCCTGAAACGGTCCCCTCTTCCTCGGGTCCATCTGTGACCTCCCTGCCTCGGCAAACCTCCTTTTATTGCGCCCACTGTGCACTTATGCTAAGTCTCGATTGGCTTCCTCCTGAGCCAAACAGGTATTCACCAGCGTGGCATAGTCCCGCACACCTGGCCTTGTCAGAAACACTTTCAGTTCGGGCTTTAGGCCTCGGTGGTACTTGGCATGCTTCTAGTTATCGTCTAGGTAAAATCTACCCATCCTCGAGTAACGGCAAAGCTTTTTGAATGCCGCGGTATACTCTGCAATGCTCATCGTCCCCTGTTTCAATTCCAAAAATTTCGCCTCCTTCCGGTCCTGGAACTCCCGAGGAAAGTACTTGTCTAGAAATATCGTCTTGAATTGCTCCCATGACGTCTCCACCCCCTCCTGTTCCACAACCGGTCGGGTCATGTCCCACTATTCCGCAGATGCCTCTTCCAGCTTCCTAGAGGCAAACTTGATCTTCTGAGAGTCCGTGCAGGGGACATCCTCAAAAATCTGCTTTATCTTCTTGACCCAGCCATGTACCAAATTTGGATCCATCATCCCTTCGAACACTGGCGGGTTGGACCGCGTAAAATCCATATACCGGAGGGTCTCGATCTCCTGGGTGGTCGGAACGATGTTTTGTTGAGCTGTGGTGGCGGCAATCTGGGCCGTAGCCTGAGCTTGTGCCTGCGTAACTCGGGCCATTTCCTGCAGTATCTCTGCAAGATCCACGGTAGTAGGCTCCCGGGGCGTGTTATCCCTTCTTAGAGGCATGTCTGAATATTAACACCTGCGAAATCCTGAGTTGATCAGTCTCAAGAGTAGCTAGTGCACATACAGCCAGAACATGCAACTTAGGAGGGTATACACTGTGCATCATGCTCGGAAGCATAGTATAGCTCAGTCCTCAGGCTCACTCGAACCAAACTGCTTTGATACCATATGCAACACCCCTAGCCAATTCCGTACTCTCGCGCCGTACGTAATATTTACTAGGTTGTTGACTTCCTGGTAGCTCCTTTGGGGTTTTCGAAAGTACAAGTTTAGAAAATAAGGACCCATTTTTTTTCTTTGTTTTTTTTTTCTTTCTTTACTATTAAACATATGGTTGGTAACATAAGAGCCGTGAGTGCAACTGAATAATATAACAAATGTTACCATTAATAAGTGAGGTCGAAGTCGGTGCATACATACATTACACAGGTAGCGAGTCCCTTTCATACACACACACACACCAGATATTAGTTATATTACAGGCCCAATACACATACCCGAACAGTACATTTATTTTACACACTACATCCACTACGAGATCGGCTAAATATCTTTTTCCAGGGCCTCCTCAGGTTCCACAGTATCAGCATAATAAGATTCGTCCTCAGATCATGGAGCCATAAGCAAGTGGGGGTGAGAACGGTAGGTTCCCAGTGAGCAACGTTTCAATCGTGGCTTCTTACTTCTCGGTTATTCTCTAGGCTGCTCAGAGATTATTCTAAGTGTATAATGCAACTATCCCCCTACTGATTATTTTCTTGACCCTATGCTCTGGGCAGCTTTATCTAGATTATTAGGTGATAGGGTTACTACTCTGGTTGTTTACTTAGGCGTCGTGCATATTAACTGTACATCGTTACTAAAGACATACTATTCGTCTTGGGTCATTCCCTCGACGATACATAATGCATGAAAAGTTTATACATAATGCTTTAGGCAGATATACATACATACTTATCATCATACCATCAATCATCAATTCATACATTTAATTACCTAATGCATGAGGGGATCTAGGGATCTCTTACGCGCTCTGTGGCTGCGTTCTACTTAGTCCTTACACCTTTGTAACCGTGGCCTCGGATTACAACTTCTTTCTTGCCACTATTGTATCGACCCAGCAGCGCTCTTTACCGATATGGTAGCTAACCATGCAAGGCTCATAGGAGGTAATCATCGAATATAATAAGTGAAACCACCCTTTCTTTCTAGAGTGGCGAGGGATCAAACCTATGAGTGATCAGACGTGGACACGTTTAGATCAGCCCTATGACTCGATCTGGTCTCTCTTTCCTCTTTAAGTGGGGCCCACTACTTCCGTTGTACAGACCTATGCCTGTTCTCCATTTCTTGGGCCTATGCCCGTTTCCGTACCTGTCGTACTCAAGTCTCTATACCTGCGTTGCTCGTAACCAGTTTAGCGTGCCAAACTGGTGAGGGGTGTAACATCCCAGTTTTCCTTAGCAAAGATTTCGTATAATAAACTCGTGAACGAACTCCATCAGAGGTTGGAAGCGTGAGCTGTAGGTGTCTGTCAAGCATCGGATGTGCGGGACTATGCGACTCAGGTGGATAAGTGCGGAGTTAGGGAGAATCTGAAAGGAATAGAAGGAGTATAGAGTATCAAGGAGCTTAGGAATAAAAGAGGATGCCCGGGAACGCTAGCCACGCTGGAGACGTCAGGAAGGTTTGCCTGATTACCTAGGACTCGAGGGTCTGTAGAAATTATTCTGTTTGGTATTTCCAAATTCTGCTGACACTCAAATGATTCCTCGACCCCTCGAGATGGATGAAAAACTTAAAGTGTCGGAAAAATGAAAATCAGGTCAGTTTCGGACGATTCCGCAGACACTAGAACAGTTCCGTTTAGCCTCGTCTAGCCAGTAGAACTGAGCAGAGAGTCTCAAGTCTCTGGGAATCCAACTTATATTAGGAGAAAGTCCCAAATACCTTAGATTAACCCCACAACCTTATTGGGAAGTTTGGGAGATAGCGAAACCGCAAGCAGAACAGTTGTCCGCAGACGAGGGAAATTAACGATGTATTAAAGGTATCTGTGAAAAAATACTCCTCCGGAGAAAAATTCACAAACACCTTCTAAGAATAATACTCTTAGGAAGAGGTAAATTAGAGGATCGTGACGGTATAAGCAGAATATTTTTCGGACGACCGTGAGCGACGCACCGGGACTGCGAACGATAAAAAACGAGCGAAACGGGACCGGGGTGGGACCCAATCTGATTTAGCACGGGGGATGCATATTTCTTCAAGAAAAATAATTAAATATTCATTGATGTGACTTGATTTGACTTGATGATTATCCAAACTAATTAAATAATTAGAAAATAAAATTAAAAGGGCATTTTGGTAATTTTTGCCAAGGGTAAAATGGTAAAATGGGCATTCAGCCCTTGGGCTATAAATACCCCCTCCCCAAACCGAAAATGAGATGGAAAATTGGAAACTTTGCCAGAACTCTGTCCGTTTTCCCGATCGACTGATGTTCTGTCAAACCGGAGACTCAGACACCGCCTGCCTCAAGCCCAGTTCACATCCCTCAGGAACCCCCTAACCCTTAGCCACGAAAATCCCTTCAAAACCCTAAGGAAATCTTGAAGAAATTCAGCCAAGAGGAGCTAGGAGGCGTCAAAGCAAGCTAGGAGCCAGTAGGAAGCGTCAGAACCGGGAAAAGTGGGTAAACCTAACATAACCACTGTCTATGTGGTCTAAGATGCTTGATGATATTTATGTGATATTTATGCTAGGAGATGCTAGGTTTCTTGCTATGAATATACTCTTAGATGAATTGCTATGGAAACTATGTGAATATGTGATATGTGCCAGATATGCTATATGCTTTGTGATTAGACGGTTAGGAAAGATATGAACTTGATTATGGAAATGATTTTTGGAAGCTTGGAAAATATGTTTATGGCTGTTAGAAATTGGCTAGAAATGATGAAGGAAATGCTCTAAAGATTGCTCTTGAGAAACCTTGTAGAACATGGAAAATTGCAAGAATTAGAAGCTGAAATTCGTTAGGGTGCACTGAGCGGTCTGACGAAGTCCAGAACTTCCTTTTCTGAAAATTATCATTTTTATGTGTGCGTAAACCTTTCTTAAAACATAACTTTCATATAACTATTGACTCTGACTGAGGTCATCCGAATCCTTGGTGATTAGGGGCCTTAGTTTTCTGCTTTATTCCCTAGGGTTCAATTATGTACCTTTAAATTTACGTGGATACCTCTAGTGATCTAGGGTCGTCCTAACTCTTATGACGGCCATTCCTCATGATGCATACTCTTATTACACAAAGATACACATAACTATGCATGTTGGATCCCATAGAACCTTTAAAACTATAAATTTTCAGTAAGCATTCGAATGAATAGGGTTTTAGTATTCGATTGATTCTTTCATTCGGATCCCTTGAGAATTCAATCGATTGAAATCATGCTCAGGATTTCATTCGATTGAAACCTCATGCATTTGACTGAAATCCCTTGGGAATTCATTCGAATCCCACAGTAAAAAAATCGCCCCAAAGAGTAACTTCTCCAGGGTTTGCTTTACGTAACATTTTCGTTTCCACAGTGATCCAATCAGTACAGTTATGGTCTCCAAACATCAAAATTTCAAAATCTAACCTTCATAACTCATTTCCTATAGTTTGTATAAAATAGTTTTTCATTCACATACACAGATATGCATATAAACAGTCATAAAATAAACCACATAGACAGTAGGCTTAGAGTTATCCACTTCCTATGCAGGTTTGGAGTTGGTAGGCTGGTAGTGGGGAAAATCCTTGTCGCAATGGTATGCTCCAAGAAATTTTTGGAAGTCTGGTAGCGCTCTCGCGATGTGCTCGAACGGTACTAGAAAAATGGAAAACTGAAGGAAGCAACAAAGTTCTGAGAACTTTTCTTTGTTTGCATCAGGGGGCCCTTTTATAGTCGTGGCCCCCTGCCTCCCCTTAATTAATTTTCTACTTATTAATTAATTATTATTATATTATTATTTTATTATAGTTATTTAAAATATCCTAATCCCTATTCCGTTCCAGTCACATTTGACTACTTCTGGCCTACACACGGGCTTCCAGAAAATATACCAAACATACCTCCATTATCTACGACATTTTCCGGTCAGGATGGCGCGCCAAACTAAGGTATCCAGGTACTTGTTTCTGTCAGCCAATCCTTCGCAAATCTCTTCGGTCCTCAACCGGATCTCCATTTGCGCCAAAACTGAGCACGAACCTTGTAGTGCCCTGGGAGATCATAACCTCCTAGCTTTCCTCCCAGCCTAAGGGGAACAAGTCTAAGAAATAATTTTCCCTGTCCCATAATCGGGTTACTTTATGATCTTAGCTAAGCCAGAGTTATAAATTTTGCACCAAACCTTCCTAAGGGAAAGCCGGGATGTTACACGTAGCGGCTGAAGAGGCATCGGGATACAGACAATCAGGGGAAACCAGTGGAAATAGGTGGGAACCTTGACCGAAAAACGGAAGACGATGCGAGAGAGGCTTACCTTGGATTGTTCTCAAGGTGTGAATTCTCACTACCTCTAAATTTCGAGGATGAAATTTTTGTATGGGGGTGGAATGTAATATCCCGAATTTTTCCCTTATGGAGATTTCGCCTAAAATCCTAATTTTACTTAATTAAAAGGACATTAAAGGAAATTATTGGGATTGGGAAAAATTATTCAGAAAATTAATTGCTTCCAAATGCCAGTCAAATAATTGTTTCTCGATCTCGCGGAGTGTCGCAAGGTCCATGCTAAAATTCGCCAAAAACCGGAATCCCGATAGGTACCTAAGGTATCTGTGAAAATTACCTTCCGGGCAATAAGTTNAGACACCGCCTGCCTCAAGCCCAGTTCACATCCCTCAGGAACCCCCTAACCCTTAGCCACGAAAATCCCTTCAAAACCCTAAGGAAATCTTGAAGAAATTCAGCCAAGAGGAGCTAGGAGGCGTCAAAGCAAGCTAGGAGCCAGTAGGAAGCGTCAGAACCGGGAAAAGTGGGTAAACCTAACATAACCACTGTCTATGTGGTCTAAGATGCTTGATGATATTTATGTGATATTTATGCTAGGAGATGCTAGGTTTCTTGCTATGAATATACTCTTAGATGAATTGCTATGGAAACTATGTGAATATGTGATATGTGCCAGATATGCTATATGCTTTGTGATTAGACGGTTAGGAAAGATATGAACTTGATTATGGAAATGATTTTTGGAAGCTTGGAAAATATGTTTATGGCTGTTAGAAATTGGCTAGAAATGATGAAGGAAATTCTTAAAGATTGCTCTTGAGAAACCTTGTAGAACATGGAAAATTGCAAGAATTAGGAGCTGAAATTTGTCAGGGTGCACTGAGCGGTCTGACAAAGTCCAGAACTCCCTTTTCTGAAAATTATCATTTTTATGTGTGCGAAAACCTTTCTTAAAACATAACTTTCATGTTGCTTGCAATTATCCGTGGATCTACCAATTTTACTAAGTATGTTAATTATTATGAACGGAGGATTTATGTTTAATGAAAATGGACTGTTGATTGGAATGAACTGTATTGAGGTATGTTTTATGTGATTACGTGTCATGGAAATGGTTTTACACAAGGAAAGGAAAGGAAAGGAAAAATAAAAGAAAGGAAAAGAAAGGGAAATGTATCAGGCATGACGTCACTAAGTCCCTAAAAGGAAAAGGAAAGGAAGGAAAAAGGAATCTTTTCCTAGTTGTGCCAATAGCCGGCAAGAAAGGCAAGCTAAACCCTGGGCATGCCTTTTGCCTAGCATAAGGACGGGGTAAGGTCCCCTCGCCATCCCTAGCATAAGGACAGACTCTCCTATTGTGAGCTACTGATGGTTAAGCGTTGCCCAGTCCTCATGATACGGAGACAACAAGGAAGCCTGTCGCGGTAGGCCACCGTTACGGGGGGTTGAGCTTGAAGTATGTGCTCTAAGTGATATAACTGTACATAAGTGGAGGTGCGAAGAAGCTTATAATTAAAATGGGCACGGTTATAAGTGGGCGCGCACTGAAGCTTATTATGTGATTATGTGATTATGTGAAATATGTGATTATGTGTGACTTAGGAAGTAAGATAGAGAACAGATGACTTAGTAATGAAGAATAGGTTCCCCAGTCACATAGTAAATTAGATAAAGCTGCTCAGGATTAGTATGGATTTTTAAAAAAGGTAGGGACATAGTATAACTATGACACTTAGAGACCCCCTGAGCAGCGGAATCATAATTGAGTGTAATACAAGTAGCGAGACCAGAGGTAACCCACTGAGAACCCAGTGTTCTCATCCCCCACTCCTTTATGGTTCCAGGTAAGCATGATGAGGATAGAGAAGACATCATCACGGGGCAGGCAACACGAGGGACGAGGAGAGGTACTACAAGAGAGAGAACCTTCCCAATGGAGGACAACTGACGATCAGACGATTAGCTAGTAGATGATATAGGTGTACTTCTACTTCTATGTGATATCTGCACTTAACACTTATAATAACTATGTATTTTCTTATGAATGTATGAAGGACCATTGTTTGTTATTTTGGCGGGTACTAATGATATCTTCATTTATTGTAAGCATGCTATGTCTCCGCTCGCAATGTATGCTCTAACGCGACAAGGCTCCTAATTTACTCTATGTGACGTATAAAGAAAGTTTAAATTTGGTCCATATTTTGGGTAGCAATATTTTTAAAAAGTATAAATGGGACTAAGTATTATCCCCACCAAAGCAGATAACAACCTGGCAAGCAAGTTTGCGACTTAAGCGTAAGCTAGCGAGCTAGGGTGTTACATTTGGTATCAGAGCAGTTTAGTCCTTTGGAGCCTGAGGACTGAGCTTATCTATGCTTCCGAGCATCTTCCTTTGTTAATTCTCCGGTGTATAAGTATAGTATACACCTTTATGTATAAAGCCCAAGTGTATAAATCAGGGTTCGCAGGTACCAGAACACTGATTTGTCATTGTTCCTTGTGCATATTCAGAATAAGATCTCCATGCACTAAGTCTTGTCTTTCAAGGCAAGAAGTAGTGTGGCATAATGCACTCTATCACTTTGCTTTCATTCGACTGTTGCAATTGGCAGGAACATGGAGCCTAGCTAACTCTGTGTCTTGTTAAGTGTATTCAGGGCTAGATAGCGAGTGCGGAGCGGACTCTGTAATCCATTATTCCCGAGGAATTTAGCATTCTTCTAAGTGCCTTTCTGCAATTTAATTCTCAGTGATGAAAAGGAAAGGAAAGGAAATTCCTAATCAAGGACCATTCTTGTTCCTCCTTGATTAATATTCCCTCCCTATGACATGTGTTTCCACCCCCATAAGAATCCTTTGGGAAGGACCCCAAATTTCTCTGCCTCCTTGAATTCGTTCCTTCTATCTCTATGAATTTCGGGGAAGGATCCCCAGGTCAAGATCGAACGTTCTACTCGCGGAAAGAGAGAAAAGAAAGACACCTAGAGACAAAACCTTCCCTCCATCTTACTGCGTGTTATGGAAGTCATGCAGTCGTAGTAGGTGGACAAGCCCAATTGGGTTCGTCAGAAGAAGTTTACAAGTTGTCCTATCATGCTCAAGATCTCTTGCCCACCCTTGGAAGTTGGAGGAAGAATTAGAGGAAGTGAAACCACCGCTTTTGGAAACTAAGAGAAGGCTGGACCACTGAGGTTGGTGTGTAGGTGAGTAATTAAAAGAAAATATAAAGGAAGTGGAAGCTAGACGAATGAGGGAAAACATAAGTAATGAGGAAGTCGATGGGACTTGGGCAAAGGGTAAAACATGAAGGAAAGAAAAATGGGGTAGCAGTTCTCCCCGAGTAAAAGCAACCCTACATCCACGGTGAACAGGTATTTAAACGGACCTCGTGCCTAGAGGAACCTAGCATGCAAAGGAGGGGAACTAAGAGTTGACTAGAACAACCACCAAGGGATTAATGAAGGTTGTTCACCTTTTTGTCCATCACCATGTTATTGGACAGGCTTACAGTCAGGGGATACGAAATAGACGGACAAGTAGTGTATGAAGTACAATGAAGGTATTAAGGAAATTGGGTGTGTATATAAAGATTCCGGAAGATCATATCTTGGAGGATCAAAGATTTAATAGGAGTATAAGGGAATACGAGTAGGTCCCTGTAAGTGAGTACAAGCTCGAATCGGCCGAAAGTTACACTGAACAGCCATCACCTTAACACGTATTGGGGAAAAACATAAGACCCCCAAGGAGCTAAAACATGGGCGTTAATACAAGGGAACCGAGCTGGTGGAGTCCACCATACGAAGTTTGAGGAGTTAGGTGTGTGTGATAAAGTTTATACACCAGAGAGAGCACCTGCAAAGACTTAAGTTGGAATTACAGAAGTTAAGATGGCAAGGGATTGTTATGGGAAACTAAAAGAAATAGAAGGTGGCTGTCGCGGAGACTATCCCAAGGTTTAAAAAGGGAGCAATCCCTTCGAATGTAATCTCTGCCACAATTAAAGACCAAATACAAACCTTGAACCTACTCTACCCAAAGAATGAATCACAGAACTGTATTGGAAGGGATATGATGAAAGCCTTTTTAACCACTTTCTAGGATCTTGACATAGTTCTAGGTCTTGTCACAACCATGCCAATCTCTTAGAAAGTTTGTCTGCGCTTTTGCTGTTCAAATTAAATATTTATATTCATACCTACTTTACGGCTTTCAGATTCCAAAAGGAATCCGTTTGCAGTATAGGGTATGGTCGATCCCACAGGGAGTTGTAAAAATACCATTCTTGAATTTATTTAATTAAACAATGAGGTGAAAGATTTGTGATTTGATTTATATTTAAATAGACTAAATAAATAAAAGACAGGAAAATAAAATAGGAAACAAATCAGAGGTAGTTCCGGAGCTTGTTGGGAATTTTAATCACATCATAGTTTCATGCATCCAGTTACTTATTACATAGAACTATCGTTTGATTGCCCGCCACCAGTTCTTAACTTGTCATCACTTTCGCGCATGACAAGATCACAGGTTTCCCTTGTTAAACTGTCACTTTCGCACACTAGCTTAACAAGGTACGCCAGCATTAATCCAGATGTTAAAACGGCTAACCTTTATTCCAGTTACGGCAACAAGGTTAGATGAAATGATTTAGGTCAGACTCTAATGATTGTAACTTTCGTTCACAACGTTCAAGTCTAGGTTCTAGTTAAGCATAGCATTATTGATTTTAATTTGGTTATGACCTAATTAGCATAACTTTCGTTCATGTAAATAAGTCCCAAATCAAGAATCAAAACACTAAACAAAACTAGCATTAGGCATGAAATCATTCAAGCAAATCATAAGAAAAAGATAGATTCATATGTAATAGTTACATGGATACAAGCAAACTACAATAGTAATCAAAATCCCAACAAAAAGAGGGTTAGGAACCCATCTTACAAGAGAATCTCGGAGGCAAGGTTTAGGCACTTACCATGACACGTGCTCACGCCGTCATGGCCATGGCTTCGCCAAGCTTCCTCGATCTCCGGCTCCTTCACAAGCCTCGTCTTTGTTCCTAACCTAACCTAAACTAAACTAAGCTTTAAAAGTACAAAATAAATGAAGAAGAATGGTGTTTTAAGGGGGAATAAGAGATGGTTTCGAAGTGGTCTCGGCCTCCTCTATTTATAGGCAAACTTTGGGGTCTGTCGCTCAGCGGTTTTGGTTCCGGCGCTGAGCGATAAACACTGAATCGCTGGGCGGTGGCGCTTAATCGCTCAGCGCCTTATCTCTTCACGCGCTTCATTAATTGCTCCGGCAGTTTTTGCAGGGCGGCTGTCAAGTCGTGTCAGGGCGGCGCCGCAATCTGAGTTGGCTCCAGCTGGCGCAATAAATGTGCCGACGCAAGTGGCTGCCGACGTACTTTCGCTCAGCGATACAGGTTCCATCGCTGAGCGATTGTTCCTTATGCGCTGAGCGGTGACTTGTTCCTCGCTGAGCGACGCTTCGTCCAGAATCTTCTCTTTTAGGCATTTTTCCAATTCTGCCCTTTTCTTTCCATTCTTTATGGGATTATTCTTTATAAATTATGCTTGCATCCATTCTTCAAAATATATTAGAAATCCTACAAAATAAAGGGAATCTATTAGATAATTCTTTAAAATATGCAAGAATAAGTGCCATTTTAAATGATGAAAATTGTGTAAATTGGGCACTTATCAGGATACACCCGAATCATGGAGCCAAGAGCAATAGCAAACGGTGTTAGCACAGCTAGTGGAGAAAATGGAAAGCTGGGTAAAGTATAAATTACAAAACTTTGGATAAGTCAGAGGGGTATACTAAGGCTCATATGAAAAGTGTCTATGAGGGATTAAGTGTACTGTAGATATCGGAGAGGCCGAATCAGTATTGGAGTGTCGTGGGAAACGACAGCGGTTAAAGGCAACAGGAGGTTCGAGTGAACGGGACAAATCTAGTAACTAAGATAAAGCAAAAGTTAGTCATACCAGAGAAAAGAGAGGACAATCCTTCCAACTTTAATTTCCATAATAACCTGGAGTAGACGTGAGACGAAAAGACCCAGCGCAAGTCTAGACTCAGTTATGCTAAAGGATAATGACTGATACCCAACCATAGGAGAAAAGCGACCCGCGTAACCCTACCAAGACAGAATAAGAAATGTTTGGATACATCTTGGGTATGACGAAAAGCTTGGTAAACCCCGGCAATGAGACATTTACCCAAGAAAAACCAATGTTAGCTAACCTAACTCGCAAACTAAGGAACCACTGTAAGACCGGGATGGAAGGGATGAGAAGAAGGAAGTCCAAAGAGTGAATTCAGGGGTAAGGAGGAATTATACCCTCATGATCAGGAGGCCCGGATGCAACTCGATTACCAAGCACGCAACCATCCACCCCTAAGTAAAAGAGACAATAGGGTTATGACAAGCATCTGGAAATTTCGAGGGCGAAAATTTTTCTAAGGGGGGTGGAATGTAACATCTCAGTTTTCCTTAGCAAAGATTTCGCATAGTAAACTCGTGAATGAACTCCATCAGAGGTTGGAAGCGTGAGCTGTAGGTGTCCGTCAAGCACCGGATGTGCGGGACTATGCGACTCAGGTGGATAAGTGCGGAGTTAGGGAGAACCTGAAAGGAATAGAAGGAGTATAGAGTACCGAGGAGCTTAGGAATAAAAGAGGATGCCCGGGAACGCTAGCCATGCTGGAGACGTTAGGAAGGTAGAAGCCTGATTACCTAAGACTCGAGGTTCTGTAGAAATTATTCTGTTTGGTATTTCCAAATTCTGCTGACACTCAAATGATTCATCTCGACCACTAGAGATGAATGAAAAACTTAAAGTGTCGAAAAAACGGAAATCGGGTCAGTTTCAGGCGATTCAGCAGACACTAGAACAGTCCCGTTTAGCCCCGTCTAGCCAGTAGAACTGAGCAGAGAGTCTTAAGTCTCTGGGAATCCAACTTGTACCGGGAGAAAGTCCCAAAAACCTTAGATTAACCCCACAACCTTATTGGGAAGTTTGGGAGATAGCGAAACCGCAAGCGGAACGGTTGTCCGCAGACGCAGGAGCTTAACGATGCATTAAAGGTATCTGTGAAAAAATACTCCTCCGGAGAAAAATTCACAAACACCTTCTAAGAATAATACTCTTAGGAATAGGGAAATTAGAGGATCGCGACGGTATAAGCAGAATATTTTTCGGACGACCGTGCGCGATGCACCGGGACTGGGAACGATCAAAAACGAGCGAAACGAGACTGGGGTGGGACCCAATCTGATTTAGCACGTGGGGATGAAGATTTTTTCAAGAAAAATAATTAAATATTCATTGATGTGACTTGATTTGACTTGATGATTACCCAAACTAATTAAATAATTAGAAAATGAAATTAAAAGGGCATTTTGGTAATTTTTGCCAAGGGTAAAATGGTAAAATGAGCATTCAGCCCTTGGGCTATAAATACCCCCTCCCCAAACCGAAAATGAGATGGAAAATTGGAAACCTTGCCAGAACTCTGCCCGTTTTCCCGATCGACTGATGTTCTGTCAAACTAGAGACTAAGACACCGCCTGCCTCAAGCCCAGTTCACGTCCCTCAGGAACCCCCTAACCCTTAGCCACGAAAATCCCTTCAAAACCCTAAGGAAATCTTGAAGAAATTCAGCCAAGAGGAGCTAGGAGGTGTCAAAGCAAGCTAGGAGCCAGCAGGAAGCGTCAGAACCGGGAAAAGTGGGTAAACCTGACATAACCATTGTCTATGTGGTCTAAGATGCTTGATGATATTTATGTGATATTTATGCTAGGACATGCTAGGTTTCTTTCTATGAATATACTCTTAGATGAATTGCTATGGAAACTATGTGAATATGTGATATGTGCCAGATATGCTATATGCTTTGTGATTAGACGGTTAGGAAAGATATGAACTTGATTATGGAAATGATTTTTGGAAGCTTGGAAAATATGTTTATGGCTGTTAGAAATTGGCTAGAAATGATGAAGGAAATGCTCTAAAGATTGCTCTTGAGAAACCTTGTAGAACATGGAAAATTGCAAGAATTAGAAGCTGAAATTCGTTAGGGTGCACTGAGCGGTCTGACGAAGTCCAGAACTTCCTTTTCTGAAAATTATCATTTTTATGTGTGCGTAAACCTTTCTTAAAACATAACTTTCATATAACTATTGACTCTGACTGAGGTCATCCGAATCCTTGGTGATTAGGGGCCTTAGTTTTCTGCTTTATTCCCTAGGGTTCAATTATGTACCTTTAAATTTACGTGGATACCTCTAGTGATCTAGGGTCGTCCTAACTCTTATGACGGCCATTCCTCATGATGCATACTCTTATTACACAAAGATACACATAACTATGCATGTTGGATCCCATAGAACCTTTAAAACTATAAATTTTCAGTAAGCATTCGAATGAATAGGGTTTTAGTATTCGATTGATTCTTTCATTCGGATCCCTTGAGAATTCAATCGATTGAAATCATGCTCAGGATTTCATTCGATTGAAACCTCATGCATTTGACTGAAATCCCTTGGGAATTCATTCGAATCCCACAGTAAAAAAATCGCCCCAAAGAGTAACTTCTCCAGGGTTTGCTTTACGTAACATTTTCGTTTCCACAGTGATCCAATCAGTACAGTTATGGTCTCCAAACATCAAAATTTCAAAATCTAACCTTCATAACTCATTTCCTATAGTTTGTATAAAATAGTTTTTCATTCACATACACAGATATGCATATAAACAGTCATAAAATAAACCACATAGACAGTAGGCTTAGAGTTATCCACTTCCTATGCAGGTTTGGAGTTGGTAGGCTGGTAGTGGGGAAAATCCTTGTCGCAATGGTATGCTCCAAGAAATTTTTGGAAGTCTGGTAGCGCTCTCGCGATGTGCTCGAACGGTACTAGAAAAATGGAAAACTGAAGGAAGCAACAAAGTTCTGAGAACTTTTCTTTGTTTGCATCAGGGGGCCCTTTTATAGTCGTGGCCCCCTGCCTCCCCTTAATTAATTTTCTACTTATTAATTAATTATTATTATATTATTATTTTATTATAGTTATTTAAAATATCCTAATCCCTATTCCGTTCCAGTCACATTTGACTACTTCTGGCCTACACACGGGCTTCCAGAAAATATACCAAACATACCTCCATTATCTACGACATTTTCCGGTCAGGATGGCGCGCCAAACTAAGGTATCCAGGTACTTGTTTCTGTCAGCCAATCCTTCGCAAATCTCTTCGGTCCTCAACCGGATCTCCATTTGCGCCAAAACTGAGCACGAACCTTGTAGTGCCCTGGGAGATCATAACCTCCTAGCTTTCCTCCCAGCCTAAGGGGAACAAGTCTAAGAAATAATTTTCCCTGTCCCATAATCGGGTTACTTTATGATCTTAGCTAAGCCAGAGTTATAAATTTTGCACCAAACCTTCCTAAGGGAAAGCCGGGATGTTACACGTAGCGGCTGAAGAGGCATCGGGATACAGACAATCAGGGGAAACCAGTGGAAATAGGTGGGAACCTTGACCGAAAAACGGAAGACGATGCGAGAGAGGCTTACCTTGGATTGTTCTCAAGGTGTGAATTCTCACTACCTCTAAATTTCGAGGATGAAATTTTTGTATGGGGGTGGAATGTAATATCCCGAATTTTTCCCTTATGGAGATTTCGCCTAAAATCCTAATTTTACTTAATTAAAAGGACATTAAAGGAAATTATTGGGATTGGGAAAAATTATTCAGAAAATTAATTGCTTCCAAATGCCAGTCAAATAATTGTTTCTCGATCTCGCGGAGTGTCGCAAGGTCCATGCTAAAATTCGCCAAAAACCGGAATCCCGATAGGTACCTAAGGTATCTGTGAAAATTACCTTCCGGGCAATAAGTTCATGAATACCTTAACCTGACATGCTCCTATGACCAGGAAAATTTGTAGATTTCGAATATATGTCTGAAATATTTTTGGGACATCTTTTCGTAGCATTGAGAAGCATAACGATCAAACATGATCAAAGTTTATCATGTGACCCTGGTCATAATTACATGCATCCCCCCTGACATCTGATAATAATAATAAGGATAATAAAATATATGTATATATTCCCCTAACATCCCCCCTGACCCTCGACAGAAAGAAACGAAACGCAATTGTAGTAATAATAATAATATTATAGTAATAATAAAGTATATACATATATATATGTATGTAACCCCCTGGACGTACACCCCCTAAGTAGAATAGATATTATTAAACATATTATATAATAATATAACACTATATATATAATATAACATCATAATAATAATAATAATAATAATAATAATAATAATAATAATAATAATAATAATAATAATAATAATAATAATAATAATAAAATATAGATATATATCCCCCTGGGAAGTATACCCCCCTAAGTAAAATATATATGGTATATGTACATCCCTGTGCATCCCCCTGATGCCGAACTTCACTTTGCTTTCTTTTATGTTTCTTTTTTTTCTTTCCCCTTCCCCTGACGCCATTTCCCTTTTTTTCTTTCTTGAAGCAATTATGCTTCATTGCTTCCCTTGTTCCTTTGTTTCTTCCCCTGAATGGCCTGGAGGATACCCGAGTAAATGAACGACTGATGATTGATAAGTGGATTTTGAACCCTAGTTTATTACTCTATAAATGAACAATGCATACTAAAAATGTGTGGATAATACTTAATCAATATGTTTTTTCACATTATCCTCTTTTAAGAGAAATTGAGAAAATCGGCAGAATAAGGCATTATTTTACTCTTAGAATTTAATATTTCTTTTGGAGTTTTCTATTTTGAATTGCAGGAACAAATGTTCAAAAGGATCAATGAAGAAATGAAGTGAAGACTCCATCCTTGAAGAAAAAAGCAAGGAAGCAAAAGAGGAAGAACAGGCACAGAACCGCTTAGTGGTAATCAAGGAACCGCTCAGCGGTAAGAGATTCAGCGCTCAGCGCACAAGCAGAAACTGCTCAGCGAATTATCAAGAACCGCTCAGCGGTGAACCCTTTTTCGCTCAGCGATATTACGTCAACTGCAACTTGCACTGGCGCATTTATTGCGCCAGCCTGGAGCCAGCTCAGATTCCGGCGCCGTCCTGCAAAAGCTGACTGGAGCATTTAATGAAGCCGCGTAAGCTGCCGGGATTGACTCAGCCGCTCAGCGCCACCGCCAAACCGCTCAGCGATAAGCCTCAAACCGCTCAGCGATGGTGCTAAACCGCTGAGCGGTGCGCTCGAACCTTGGCTTATAAATAAAGGGCCATGGCACTCATTTGAAGATCATCTCTCTTCCACCATCCACCCAAGTTCTCCTAGGCCGAGAACTCTTCCTTTTCCTTTCATATTTTGACACTTTTTACATTTCTATTTTGAGCACTTTAGGGTTTATGTTAGTAAGTGCTTTGTTAGAAGTCTTTTCCTTTCAAGAATTGTAGCGAAGCTCTGCCAAATTTAATCCAGGTTCTATTGTTCCAATCTTCCATTGTCATTTACTCTTTCCTTCTCTTTATTTATTATGAGTTTTTATCCTCCAATCATGGAGGAGTAGTTTATTAATATCTTGCATACAGTAACTCTAAATTAGGATTAATTCGAGGTCTTGCACTTAACGATTATTCATGAATTGTTCTGCCCTAATTAATGATATAGCGATTGCATGTTATTAGTTAAGGGTTAAATCTAGATTAATGAATCTTGACGATTGTAAGACTTATTAAACTATGATTAAGGAACTCTTTGGAAAACTAATTAGATTCAATTAGGTTGTGCAATTGGTACTTAATTAATATGGGATTTTAATGCTGAGATCTTAGTTTTAATTCCTGTATTAATAAATGCTTAGGGAACTGACGATTGTAGTCTCTAAATGAATTGCAAATTGGTTAGAGATTTCAACCAATAACAACATCCTATTTTATGAATAATGAATTAAGAACCAATGAAAATTAATCCTTGATTTAGAAACGCCGTATGCAGGATATTGCTTTTATCATTGTTAACTTATTCTCGTTTTATTCTTGATTTTAATTTCATCAAAACAAACTCCCCCGATTTAATTAAACTTGTAATTGGTTCTAAATTGCTTCCTTGAGAGACGACCTAGGTTAACCCCCTTTACTATGTCTTTGGGGTTTTCTTGGTTTATAAATTATTATTTGATCGCGCACTAAAATTAACGACGTTTTGGTGAGCATCAAATTTGGCGCCGTTGCCGGGGAAGCACTTTAGCCAAACTCTTTTCCTTTCCTCTTCTTTCCTTTTCCTTTTTGTTATTTAGTTTCAGTTCTCATGTATGACTCGTTCTTTGCCTGACCTTATGATAGGTGGATTTTATACCCTGTTTTATCATTCTATAGTTGAACATGGTATACTAAAAATGTGTAATTTTAATGCTTAATTAATATGTTTTGCACATTATCCTGTTTTGTGAGAAATTCAAAAAAATACAATTTTAAGCACCACTTTATCTTAGAATTTAATGAGTAGATTTCTTTTGTTCTTTTTTAGTTTTCTATTTTAATTGCAGAAAATAAATTATCAAGAGGATCATTGAAGATTTGAAGGAGATTTGATAAGATATAAATTTCAAAGAAGAGATTTGAAGAGAAGATTGAGACCAATAAATTCAAGATTAAATTCAAATTCAAAAAGATTTGGTCAAAGATTTGGTGAGGATTTTTTAACGCTGACTTTGCCACGGATTTTACACCAGGATGGAGATTGAATCTCGATTTGACCTCAACTACAAAGTTGTAGATCTATCTCTTATCTTTAATTGGAGATTTGAATCACCTCAATCCGATATCTGTAGCCGAAGTTATCGTGAGTTTACTGACTACTGTGCTGAAAGTGTGGGATTTACTTCCACTTTTAGCCAATCCTCTACAAATATAAATCCTCTCTCAACTACTGGATACTGAGCCTCCACTTTTATTTTCTGCACTTTTCTCTTTTATTTTATGCACTTTAGGTTGATGTTAGTAGTGCTTAATTCTTAAGTCTTCAAGGATTTGCGAATTTCTTTCGTTATTGCATTCAGGTTTTGTCACTT
>QANU01037323.1:0-56873 GCA_003254905.1 Nissolia schottii | reverse complement strand
CAGATGGACATTTTGCCATATTTTGACATATTTTGAGATGTATTTTGATGTACTTGGCTTGTACATGTAAACTATTATGATACTCTGTTGGTTGAAATTTGTGATGGACCAGATACTTGTTATGTAATCATTTATGCCAGTAATGATTATTACTTATAAGATTCAGCTCTATCGCTTGTATTATATGCTTTGATTCACGCGTGACTCATATTTTGCAAATAAAGTTACAAACAGAAAGGTTTTAAAATGGTCCATATTTTCCTTAATCTTGTATTTTCAAAAGATAATAAAGGACTATAAGTAATCCCACCAAATGATTAACAACCTAGTAAGCATTGCGTACTACTCGAGGGTATGCAGTTAAGATGACATGGAAACTCATAACGAGACACCGCACAAGTTTCAAATTAGTTTGCTTGTTGACAGACGAGGTCCACCAGGGCCCACCAACAACTATCTAAACACAGGAAACTTATGAAAGGGTCGTGCCCCTTTCATGTCATGCCCGGGTCATAAAGTTGACCCCAAAGGGCCCGATGAGTTCTTTGAACAAAAATAGATGAAACACACATTAGTCCACATCAACATACAAGCAAGTTCTTCTCTTAGAAACAAAAGAAAGAAAGGAAAAGGATTGTAAAAGGATGACGATGGTATCATGCATGGCTTGGACACTTATTCACCATGGAAGGTGGCATCAGACACTTGTCTCATGGGGAAGGTATATCAATGACACATGTAACACCCTAGCTAGCTATTTACACTTAAGTCATAAATAACACTCAGTAGTTGTTACCTTTCAGCTTGGTTACTTTTAGACTTACTTTTGAAAATATATTTAGTTGTGAAAATATGGATCAATTTAAAACTTTTTCTTATTTTGAAAATCCTGGGATATAAAAACGTGAACCGTACTCGTAACACGACAAATTGTATAAATTAAGAAACTTAATTGGTAGGGGAACATTGTAAACAACTGCTCAACACATACATTCACTATCATAAAGCATACATATCCAATGGTTCAGGTTCACATATGCCAGACACACACACACACACATATACATGCATGTATACATCAAATATAGCCATGCAAGGGACTTGTAGTGTAGCTACCCCATAGTCCCATGTAGCAACAATAACATGTACAAAAGCCTATTTCTATCAGGTTATCTACTCGCCATGATAGTTGCATGGCTTACGTAAGCTCCAGATCTCTGAGGTAATGTTTCGAGATCCTATCATTGCGGAAGGATGAATTTGTCACTGTCTCTACTTCCTAGAATCATAAGTAAATGTGGAGTGAGAACTTACGTCCTTAGCGGGAATCCTATGGGAATGACTTATTTTCATTTACTTATAATTGGAGGGTTTCTAGGTGAAAGGCATAATCACTAAGAGTACCTATTTAATTTTAATCCATTCTAGTCCTGTGCAACCTTATCTATTTACTAGGTGAAATGGGGCTAATCATGTATTACCTAACTTCATGACATTATGCCTTCTAATTAAGCGCATAAAACATCTAGTGACGTTAGGTCACGTATGATCGTACTTTACTGAAACTAATAAGAACACCATTTAAAATAAACTAACCATCATAAATAGAATAAAATAAAATCCTTTAAATAAGATACTAAATTTAATAATTAAATTATGAAACTCTCTACTTGCAGTTCACTGAAGCACTCTACTAACCGACATAAAATAAACTATCCTAATTACTGAAATAATAACTAAAGAATACTCCATAGAAACTTGAAGCTCACCAAATCAGCTAGAATTTACTGAATAAGAGGAGTATCTTCATCAACGTTATTTGAAAAAAAGGTTGATGAGTGGAGAATCATTGCTCAGTGAGTGACAGACCCTACGGTAAAATGGTACAGTTCGTAGTCATGACATGTAGATGCAATATATAATATAATATCAAGCACGAAAACATTTATATAATTATAACACATAGTATGTAAAAGCATTTGAAAACATAAATAAGTGAGGAGTTCTCTAGATAGACAATATGAGCATTACAGTTTAGTTGTTCCTAAAATGTTCGAGCAATCAACATGATATGATACATGACATCAAGCATCACAGGTTACCATGTCCGAGCCTCACGGTCTTGCCCTAACTCTACATGATTCCTATTCTATGTTACAATAATAAAAGCTATATCAAGTTCAATGTAGGTTGTCACTGACTTACAATTCCATCCTAGATCTCACTCCCATGAAAATAAATTAAATAATATAACATAAAATAACATGAACATGATAACTTAACTGATAATTGATAGCATAACATGAATTTATTCATAAATATTCATACACATGCAACATGACATATTTAATGCAATATGACATATGGTTCCATATAGTTTAAAATTGTTTTTATGAGTTTCTAAAATAACTTCATAAATATCTACTTTCATAAATAAAGAAGTTTCTAAATAAATAACTAATTTCATAAATAAGGAAATTCCTAAATAATAACTAATTTCATAAATACTTAAAAGAAAATACTAAGTTTTTTTTCCTAGGATTTCATAAAAACATGCATAAAATAAATAACTTCTGTTTCACGCGAAATAATTCTGAGGAGTCTTCTAGTGCTTACACAAACGAATATTTAACAGGGACAAGCGATTGAGGCGTTCTCGGGTGAAGAACAAGGGCGTGAATTGTACAAGTAAGGAGAAGTGGAGAGCGAGAACTGGAAACATCGATTATATTCAAATAAAGGTCACCAGGGGTGACTCTAGTTACAAAGCTATCATTGCCGAAAGGTTTCCTACTGAGAACGCAACGTTCTCACCCCCATTTGTATATGACTCTAGGAACATATGATGGAACTGAGCTGTAGAAGGACGATTCTCTACACGAGCATATGGATTGACCCCGACACTAGGGTCATGACGAAGGACTCAAGCAGGGGACAAGATGAGCAGTGATACAGTAGCAGTGCGTGATGTACCGCCTACTGTGATATGATGTTTTGTACGGACTCAATGGATTAGCTTCCACCAATCCCTAGCAGTAGGTTTTTCATTTAGTTGTAAACAGTATTGTATTGTATGTATATTAAAATATTATGTGACATATGTAAATGGTTGTTGATATATGTGAAGGACCACATGTTTATTATTTGTGTGACTGACTTTATGTTACTTGAGAATCGTTACGCCCAAAGCTCTATCGCTTGCATTATATGTTATATCTTAAGCGTGACTCATATTTTATGACTTAATTAATGAAAGGAAAAAGTTTTAAATCGGTCCATATTTTCAACATAATAAGTATTTCACAAGTAATAAAGGGCTATAAATATCTCAACTAAAGCAGATAACAACCTAGTGAGCATTGTTTGCGACTAAGCATAAGCAGCTAACTAGGATGTTACACAATACAATTTTACAATCTTAAAGAAACTATGTAATAGAATATTATTATGTTGGGAGGATGATTTTTCATTTGGAACCTCAAGATCATTTGTGTTATAACATACAATTTCCTAAAAATCCTACCAAAAACATAGCTTTGGTTTTACCCCAACACTCTACCAGCATATATCTCAATTCTACCTAACCTACATAGCTGAGAACAACAATGCGAATCCTCCAGTTGATGAACAAAACCATGAGCAAGATCCACCCATTCTTGATATTCCTCGTCGTCCAATTGTTGAAGAAAACAATCACATAGATCCACCCACCGTTCAAATTCAGCAGAAACCAAATAGGTAATATATGATTTAAAGTTTGGGCCTATAGTATACAATATTTTACTTTACGTTTCAAGTTTAATTTTGGCATTTCTTAATGCAGGGAGTTGTTTGACTATATGTCTGCAAACATATAACGAGATATTTGGTAATTGTTTCACATTGTGTACATCACTTTAACCAAGTGATAGCAATATTTGTTTGAGTTTGATGATAGTAAGTGTTTCAATTCTGCAGGTAAACAGGAGTGTGGTGTGATGACAATGGGTTGAAGAAAATGATGTTTTGCTACATGAAGATTGTCTTTAGTTGATAGTATATTTGCTAACGCCTAAACAATTAAGTTTATCTTTTCATTCTGAATTTATGTAGTTATAAGTATATATTATGTAATTCCTAAATGATGTAGCTTTGTTTGTATTGGTAGTTGAATATCTAGACATGTTAACCCAATGGATGGGTCCTGTGACAAAGAAAAAGTTAACTGTGTGGGAGCTATTTTGTTTACTATTACTTAAAAAATATCAAGTTATAATATTATGCTCATTCAAAATTTGTATTTGTTACAATCTTTTTTTCCTCCAATATTGAGTATTGATTAGTTTAAAATGAACATATAGTTTTGATTTGTTAATAATATCGAATTAACCCAATGGATTTGTTAGTTCTAATCTAAAATCTCTTCCAATATCCAATATCGAATTAACCCAATATCTTTTCAGTATCTTTTCAGTGACTACCAGGGTACAAAACCAACATCCAATATCAATTTCATAACAATTTTCTTCTTCATACTTGAAAATAATATTAAACTACACATTCATCAACACTAAGTTCAAAACCAGTATATTTTTTGGGATTTTACAAGCATATGCCAGGTATAATAACCACCCCAAAACCTTCATTCCACATGTACTTGTCATATATCTAAACACAAAAACAAAGCACCTACTCATCTACAACCAAGCAAACAAAATAAGAAAGGTAGCTAAGAAAACATCAAACCAATAAAGGTGCTATCAAAGAACCTAAAACTGAACTACCAAGAACCAAAGTCTCAACCACTAGAGAGCATTAACAAAGCTGCAAATATCAAAACTAATGAGGAAATATAAAAACTTATCTCAGTCCCCCGTTATCAAAGCCTAAAATTAGGGCTGTCAAACGGGCCGGCCTGACCCGTTTAGGCCTGCGGACTTAAACGGGTTGGGCAAAAAATATGCATATTTTTAAGGTCCGGCTCGTTTATGGTCGGTCCGCGAGTCTAAACAGGCTGCCGGCCAACCCGTTTATTTTTTTAAAAATAATTAAAAAATTCAAAAAATTCAAAAAAAATTTTAAAAATTTTAAAAAAATTTCATGGGCTCACGGGCCGGCCCGCGGGCCAACGGGCCGGTCTAACTTTTTTTCAAATTTTTGCGGGCCTATTTTTTACATGTAAAGTCTGTCCATTTAACCGGGTAAACGGGCCGGACTCATTTTGACAGCCCTACCTAAAATCAAAGCTTGAATCCGTCATATCCTAACATCATCTACCTTCGCAACATTAAGTTCTCCGTGCAAAACATTCACAATAGGAAGAAGTTCCCAATCAGATGAATTCCTTAGTTTTGGGGCTGAGGGTCTTCGATTCAATTGAGAGATAAGGTTTGGGTGGCGTTGTTTGTGTCACGGGCTTAGATATAGAGGTAAGGTTTTTGGTTTTGGGGCTGAAGGTCTTCTCGTTGGATTGAGAAGAAAGATTGGAGAGATAAGCTTTTAGTTTTGGAAAATGAAGCTTGGGCGGTCACGGGCTTCTCTTAAGCTTGAGAGATAAGGTTGTAGGGGGTTGTGTTTGCAAAGATGTATTTTGGAGGGACTGCATTTGCAAATAAAGCAAAATCCTTCAGTTAGGTGGCACGGTGGCAGTCCTATAATTTTGAAAACATGGTTTTCAATGAAAACAGGAATACCATGGCATGTGCCCAAACACATGGGGAACCATGGTAGCCTTCACCATACAAAACAACATTATCATAAAATAAAAAAAAACCAACACAAACAAGCCTAACAACAAGCACAAGCAGAGAACTACCCCACCAAAAGAAATTTACAAAAAGAAGCAAGTACACCATTGACTGATACAACAGACCTCCCTATTATAACTCCCATATTGATGCTTATCAAACCAGACTATTCACATATCTGACTCCAGACTAAAAGTGATACCTAGTGCAATAGGATCGGTAATTCCTCTGCTCTTTTCAGAAAACATATATACCTAGTAATGAAAAAGGCAGAAGATGAAGGTCATGATGTGATACTATACGTTCTATGAAAGCAATTAGCAAAGCAGTCAACTATGCAAGGTGTCTTTAGATGGAGGATAAATGCAAAACAAAGAGTGGATGCCAACAAAATTACACCGAATTACACATTGTGCAATGCAGATGCCCCTTCTTTAGCAATGTCTCTCACCAACCATTCTGGGTCAGAAGTTGGGGCCATCCTTATATCAACTTTCATATGGTAACAAATTCATCAAAAGATCCCTGAACAGCAAAAGACAGATAGAATGATAAATAAGATTATCAAAACTAGATACGAAAGGAAAACCAAATAGCTCGAACATAATAATTTTCCAAAATTCCTTTGTCCAACGAATATATTCTGCTGAAATGAATAGTGTTATGATAAACTTATCCAATTACAAAGAAGTGGCATGCAGCATAGACCAATTTGGCAATTCAAGACAGTAGCAGTCTACTAAGGTATAAATAGAGATAGCATCATCAACAGCCAAGTAAAATTCCATCAATCAAAAATGTTCTGCGATATGCTTTCCTACCATTTTACCTTGACAATCTTAAATCGACAGCACCAAATGTGAATTTTAATAGAAAATAGAATTTTGACGAAGAACATATACCCACACAACATACACTGTCACAAGAAGAGAAAGGATAATAGCATTACTTGCTGTGCAAGTAATGACAGTTAATTTTGTTAGCTTAGCTGTCAAGTTTGTTAAGTCTGTTAGCATTCAAGTTAGTTAGTAAATTCAGTTTTGCCCCTTGTAATCTCTAGTATATATACTGTACTTGGTCACAAAGTCAATTCACCGATTGATGCAATACAATTCAGTTCTATTCATTCATTCTTTTCTCTGTTGTATGGTTATAGTTTTCTGGTTTCTATTCTCCGCTCCCATGGCTGATGCTGCATTCACATTGCTTATGTGCCTTCCTCCTTGAAATCTAACATGGTATCATTCGCGATCATTCCTCGCTTCCGCTTCCCCCTGATCAACTACACAGGTTCCTCATCTTTTTCTTTACATTTCGCTGCTTGATGTCCTCATCTTTCGATGCAATTTCAAGCTTCTGCAACCTGATCTTGGTTCAGATTCTTGGAATTTCTGAAAATGATTGATGTGGCAATGCTCTCCTGTGATCTCGGTGCCGTTCTTGCACTTTGAGATTACTCAAAGCGTGAGAGAAAAATCAAGTGGTTACTCACTAATCTCATCTTCACAGAACTATAGCTTCCTCAAATTGCGTCAGTTTCTGTCTTCATTTCATCACAAATTCAGTACCTGTGCATCTGTTATTTCTGTTTTCTGCTTCTTTCTTTGATCAACAGTGGAGGATTCCGATCAAAATAACCAGTCCTCTGAAAACCTTGATCAAGGTTCACTATTACAGCAGCTTCAACACCTGCAACAACTATTGAGGTTAGGCAATCCTTCTAACACTCAGCACATAGATCCAACATTGGATACACTAGACTTACGGCAGGAGATGGAGTTACAGGCTTCAAAAAGACTATATTCACAGAAACAACCCTATGGCCTTCAAACTCGCCTTAATCTTGTCGAATTGTGAGGCACAGAACCTTCTGATGCTTTCAATACTCTTCAACAGATTCTTCATGGAAGAGTTATCATAGAGTTTGGCCCCAAAGCCACTGTCCCAGCAGCCTTGATGACCAGCCACTGTGGGCCCCTCTCCGTATACAACGCCCTGTAGTGCTCATCCAGAAAAGCCAAACCTGTCGGTCAAAAACATTACTCATCCAGCCTTGCTTCATCCTCCTCCATGTTTTCTGAGAAAAAAATGAAGCAACATTGTTGTCCCAAACATTTATTTCTTTGTAGCAAAGGAACAAATTTAAATCACAGAAAACATTATTCTTGGAATCAAGTTTTGGCACCAAGCTGATAATTTTAATAAAGTACAAGCAATGGGAGAGGTAACACAAACAGAATACGTACCAGAGATTACCAATAGTCTCTACAAGAGCAAACCCCGTCCTTGAAATGATGATATCGATATCCATCCCTCATGATAAGCTCCCTTGAGGTGACAAAAGACAATAGCTTTACTACCAAGTGACAATCATTGCAAACACGGAGATTCTTCATCACATATATAGGCATCCAAGATGGCAAATTAAGCAACCCAAAAGCAAAGGCAAGCTTTTCGCTATGGTATTTCTGACTCCGATGAGCAGAAGTGACAACACTAATATATCTTCCTGTATCTTCTATCTTCTTCATCATCTCCACCAGTTTTACATGTATTTCCTTTATCTGTGGATGACTGGTGTCATCTACCGTGAACACGTGTACCCTGTTATCAACCTCTATCCAGCTACAGCCTGGACTCTTTCGAATTCCTTTCACTTTCATAAGCTTTCTCATATCAGCAACACCTTCTAACTCTCCAGTCTCGGCATATATATTTGCTAGAAGGACGTAACCACTAGAATCTTCAACATTTAATTCCATCAATTTCTTCACTGCAGTTTCTGCAAGTTGAGAGTCGCGATGGATTCGGCAGGCTCCTAGAAGTGAGCCCCAAATAGTGGCACTTGGCTCAAAAGGCATCTCATCTATCAAATTCTTGGCCTGGTCTAGTAGCCCTGCTCGCCCAAGCATATCTACCATACAAGCGAAGTGCTCATTTGTTGGAGAAATACCAAAAACTTTAGTCATGGAGTGAAAGTAATGTTTCCCTTCTACTACAAGCCCCATGTGGCTGCACCCAGATAAAACAGAAATATAACTTATATGATCAGGTTTGCACTCTGTCTTCAACATATCTTCAAATGTCTCAATTACTTTCCCACCAAAACCATTCTGAGCATATGCTGCCATCATAGCATTCCAGGAAATAAGGTTCTTTGCATGTATTGAGTCAAAAACTTTCCATGCTTCTTTGATTTGTCCACATCTTGAATACATGGTAACAATACTATTTGCAACTGAAACATCCGAACTAAGGCCAAACTTACTAGCATGAGATACAATTTGCATCCCAAGTTTTACAATAGCCAAGTCCGCGCACGCCCTGATTGAAGTAGCGAAAGTGATCCGATCCGGTTCAACCCCATGTCTTCTCATTGAAACATACAACTTCAGGCCTTCTTCCGAAATTCCATGTTGAATATATGTGCTTAACATTGAGTTCCAAGTGATGACGTTGCGTTCAGGCATTAAATCAAAACATTCCCGGGCTCTATCAACGTCTCCATTATGAGAAAATGCAGTGATCATGGCCGTCCATGATATGGTATCTCTAAGTGGCATTAGTCTAAATGCAACATTAGCTTTCTCAGTATTTCCACACTTTGCATACATTGTAACAATTGCATTTCCTACGGGAACAGAGGAATCCATCCCACTTTTAATTGTATATCCATGAAGCAGTTCCCCAATAGCTGCATAATTTTGACCTGAACAAACCCCAAGGACGGTGGCAAGAGCAAAATCATCCAACACCACAGAAGCCTGTCTCATTTGGTTAAACAGCGCCAAAGCATCGTCTTCTAGTCCAAACTGTGCAACCCCAGTGATCAAGCAAGTCCAAGAAACTTCGTTCCGTTCCCCTAAACCGTCAAACACACGCCTCGCCAATCCTAAGCATCCGCACTTGGCATACATATCTATCAGGCCACTCCCCAAAAAGGCATCTAAGCCACGTTCAGCACGAAGAATCCGCGCGTGCAAGTGGGCACCCCATTCCAAATCACAGATGCCGGCACACGCGCTAAGCACGCTACCATAGATCATGAAATTCGGTCGAAAACCCTGATTACACATTTCCACAAACATGGAAAGACACTGGACCCCAAGGCCATGTTGGGACAAAACAGAAATCAAAGTGTTCCAAGATACAGAGTCGCGTCGCGGCATTCGGGCGAACAAGTCCAGAGCTTTGCCGGCTCCGTACAATTTAGAGTAACCATAAATCATGCTGTTCCAGCAAAACAAACTGGGCTCCTCAATGCCGAAAAAGACACTCTCGGCCAAACTCACTGCTCCGCACTTAATGTACATGTCAACGACGGCGTTTTGAACGCATGTTTGGGTTCCCATTTGTAACTTTTCGACAAAGGCGTGCATCTGAAGAGCCAAACGAGTGTGGCCAAGGCAGCCACAAGCCTTCATCGCACAAGTGAAGGAGAAAGGATCAAAGTTACCATTAAGATCCCGAAGCATTGAAATGAAGATTTCGACGCTGCGAGCGGGGATTCCGTTTTGACAGTAACCGGACATCACGGTGGTCCATGTCACGGAGTCTCTTTCGGGCATTTGATCGAACAGGTGCTCCGCTTCGGTGACCCGACCCGAATCCACGAAGGCGTGGATCATTGCGTTCCAAGTGAAGACGTTGCGGTGATTGGCCTCGCGGAAGACGCGGAAGGCATCATTTACTAAGCCGCAGTTGGAGTACGCGTGGAGGAGGTTGTTGCGCAGGAAAACGGAGGCGTCCAAGCCGGAGAGTACGAGGTGGGCGTGGAGCATGCGAGCGGTGGGTGCGGATTTGAGGGAGGCGCATAGCTTGAGAGCGTCGTAGAGCTTCTGGGATACTTGCATGTAAGACAGGGGAAGAGGAGGGGCAAGATGAGGCATTCCGAAGAAGACGAAAACTATAAAGGGGTGGCAGTTGACTAGTCAGTCTCGCTCAATGCTCACGGAACAGCAACAGTGTTATTTTGACAGTAAAGGTGGCTGTTACAACAAATTTCTACTCCCAAGGCCCACACTCATATTAAGAGTGTGGCCTCAATATATTTATAAGAGGAAAGGTTTAATGTAAATACTAAATTTTGTATTAAAATAGTAATTTTTTTTCTTGGGGAATGAGGTGTCATTCATTGTTTTTTAAACATGACTATTAGACATATAGGCATATTTCTAGAGAACAAATTAAGGATATCAAACGAGTCAACATGCGTGTAACTCGTTTTTAAGCGAGTCGAGTGGACTTGAGTTGATTTTTGTAGATAAGTTAAAAGTTTATACTTGTCCCATTTACTAGAATATTCATGAGTTGGTAAGTTGGACCAAAAAAAAATAAAAATAAATAACATTTGAGTTAAAACTATGGTTAAAAAGACATAATCATTATTTTGAGAAATTATTTTATAAATTTAATAAATTATATTTATAGAAATACATACATACTTAATATTTTTATATTTCAAATTAAAAAGATAAACACAACAAGTACTTAAGTAATGGAGTCATTTTAATTGATTAGACATAGGCAAAAATCGTGATTCATACACAAATCAAAATAATTCATACACAAATCAAAATGGGTTGGGTTAGCCCAAAAGACGTAAAACTATAATAAAAAAATTTTAAAAATAAAATCAATTTCTTTTTCAACTCTCGAGCCAACCTGCCCTATCTTGTTTTTCCCCTGCTCAATACTCAATCCACCAGATAAACAAGTCGAACCCACGCGAGTTGAAAATTTCAACTCGCTCCATTAAAAAAGCTGAGTTGCTCGCCCAGTCCCACTAAGTTGAATCCATTTTAGCACCACTAGGAGAAATATTATTTTCACACCAAAGATACATAGATACTATCAACACCATGACAATGATATCAAATGGGGACCACAAAATATTAAAAAAAAATTCAATCACAAAACATTTTTCTCTCTATAAAATCACTCTCTTTCTCTTACTCCTCACTCTCTTTATTCTATTTTTAAAACACATAGGTATCAATATAATAAAAATAAATATCAATATAAAAGAAATAAGTATTGACATTTTTAGATACGTATCAACAATTTTAAAAAAGATATCAATATTTAAAAAAGTATCGACATATTATAAATGTATGAATGTATATATAAAAAAAAGTATTAACATTTATAATATGTTGATACTTATTTCTATAATACATATATCTATTTCTATTACGTTTATGCTTATTTCTATTATATTGATACTTACATGACAAGTGAGCTTGATGCAAGAGTAAGAGCAAAGGAGAAATAGTCTAGCTTAATAGAGAAAGAGTGGGCGATTTAATGAAGAGAGAATGTAATTGGAATACTAAAAAATAATAGTGTTGATATATTTCTTAATAAGTGTTGATACTGCGTCCACAATTGCACAAGTGTTGATAATGCTTGCTTAAGTGTTAATATTGTCCACCTCAGAATTGTTACTCATTATACCAAATACATCAACTTTATCATTTTAGAAATCCCATCATATCACATCAACGATTAAACAATAATAAGTATACTCTCAACTTTATCCCTCACAATTTTAAAATAAGACAAGTTGGTTCCTAAGAAAAAAAACAAAAAAAACCCACTCTTGGTCTTTCATATTCCATTAAAGTAAATAAATTAATCTCTATTAGTGATAATCTCACCCAACATGCTTTTTTTAAATAAGTTTAGTGCAAGTTCTATTGCTAAAAAAAAGTGACCACAGATCACTATTATAATAACTCTCACGCCATCGAGAACCAACATAACTCAGTAAGATAGGAAAAGACCTCATTAAAAACCTTAAGAAAAATCCAATGAGAAAAAACCTTACTTTTTTTAAGGAGGAAAGAGAAATTGACCTACCCAAATTAAAGCAGTGCAACATGATCATCAATTTACCCTCTATACTAAATTTTTACAAGTCTTCTGTCACAGTGCCACTCCATCCCCAATGAAATCAAATACCTAAAGCAACGGTTATTGCATATCAACACAACAAAACAACCTAACACAATTATTGCTAATAATTGCACAAAATTTTCCACTCACCTATCATTCCCAACAATAGCAGCCAGAGATCTCTCCTAATTAACACACACTTGGTTTCACAATGTTATTCTTGTTAATCTTCAATACCACCTCTACCAATGTTGAATTGGAGCTTTGACCATGTATCCAATGCCAAGTTGATGCCTTGTTTAAAGTAAGAGTGTGGTTCACTAATCCTCCTATATGTGGCAAAAGCAGAAAGCACCAACAATTCCTTATACGAATTTTCACGGCAAGTATATCATGTCATACTAGTAGTAAATAGTGAGAAGGGTTGTCATACCCACGAGGACAAATTAATTGTTGTTTAAGTGTGTGAAATAAATAAAATACTAATAACAATGTAAATAGCAAAATAACAAAAACAAGACAAGGTTTGTGATTTAATTCGATAACAAAAACACTTAGGGCATTTCATTCAACATATTACACTCATGCCAATTTAATCTCAATTATCCAGACTATGGTCTTTTGATTGTCAGTTGGAATTCTTTTCTTAATTACTAGTCTTTCTCAAGAACAAGAAATTATATTCTCACAAGTTAAATGTCTAATCTCTTAGTGCAACTAACTAGTTCGAACCTTGATTTGATCTATGAATCCCTAGATTAAACCGCATAGGCCACGTTGACTCATCTCTGACTTTCGTTCAACCTATGGCTATTTTAGCATGCGCACTCTCATACTCCCCCTCTCAAGTTGCATATGAGACAATAACTCAACTAACTAGTAATCAAGCGGTCAAAGCATTACAACCAACATAAAATAACACAACGAACCAACCATATATTGAATAACCTAGTAAGGTAAAGTGATTAGCTCATAGTCATCTCAATTACAACCCTAGAAAAAGAGAAACAGAAGGAGACAGAAAAATACATCATGAAAGCTCGCGTCAGCAATGTTGAGGAATTGGGATTTATCGCTCTCGCTTCGCAATTTTCATCCTCAATCTTGCTTTTCTCCTCTAGGGTTTGGGTTTTTTTGTTTGGAGTTGTGCGTGTGCAGTCCAGTCTCCTCTGAAATTGGGAAAATCCCTTCTTATACCTTGTGTGGCTCAGGGAAATTAACAACTAAAATCTTTTTTTTGGTCATTAACTTGCGCAAGTTGACCTTCCAACTTGTGTAACATCCCGCTTTTTCCTTAGTAAAGATTTCGCGTAATAAATAAATATACAAGCTGTTTGTTTAGATTAAAATTTAAATCACAAATTCCTTTACAAAAAATGCCCGTCAAGGTAATAGTTCGCCGTCTCACCAAATTTCGCAAAAACTGGATCAATTACCTTTCGTCACTAGAATTGAACTACGTGTCAAAGGTATCTATAAAACACACTTTTATGAAATTTGAGTTGCGAATACCTTGGATTAATTCAAATTTCTTACGAGAAAAATTACTAGATCAAGATTATATGTTTAGAAATTTTTTAGGATACCCGTACACGAAAAGTTAACAACTTAACACAATCAAAAACACACATAGAAATTAACACACACACACATGGCCATGCTCTAAGAAAAATCACGGCCAACACATAGGCCACCTTGCAAGTCAACAAGTCTAAGTTTATCATCTTCAAAAAGCATGGTGGTGAGTGAGTCACCATGATGAGTCACCATGATTTTTATTTCTCTTTCATTTAAATTTTTGCCAAAATTAGGGCAAGAAGCCCACGACCTTGTGCGTATAAATAGGCAACCCATTTGGCTCAAAATTTTCAGCCCATAGATCTCTTGAACACATCCATACCATGTACTCGTTCGTTACTTGCACATAGCAGAGAAACCAAACTTCACTACACAACTTCACTATGGTTTTTCCTCATAGTTTCCCTTCCAAAAACCGTGGCCCTCACCACCTTGTCCTCTCAAATTTTCGTTTGTTTTCCATAGGGAAACCTTAGGTCACATACACTAGGATATCGTCCATAGCAAGTCAAGCGAGCATTGGGAATACCAAGGCTTTCCGGGACTTCTACGCAAAGCTTTCTTCATCAAACTTAGAAACTTTTCTATAAGTGGGTAATCCGACAACCCACTGTCTGAGTGGCATATTTATGACGTTTTATGTAACATCCCGCTTTTTCCTTAAAGAGAATTTCACGTAACAAAAAAATTATACGAGCCAATTATTGAGACTAGAAAATTAAATGATAAAATTTATTTTCTAAAAATACTAGTCAAAATAGTGGTTTCGCGATCTTGCGAAATTTCATGAGATCCGGACCGATTTTCGGTCATCGCCCAGAATTTAAGTATGTATTGAAGATACTCGTAAAATACTGATAAGTGCCCAATTTACACAAATTTTATCATTCAAAATGGCACTTNTAAAAAATTATTATGCTACAAAAATATATTTAATAAAACTTGAAATTCATAAATACATTTACCTCCATAACAAAGCAAATAAAGATGAAATATATGAGTTCTAAGTTCAATTCATACATAATACATATAACATAATACATAGTATTGACTACTGAACATCACAAGAAGCGAGTTAGTGACAATGATGTCTTCAATCTAGAACACTAAAGCACAAATAGCAATGCAGAGGTCACGCACCCTGGTGGGAAAGATCCCTGAGCAAAGGATGAAATACATACGATGGATTAGCGACGAAGCACAAGCAACGACGGAGCACGATGGAGCACGATTGTAGGCGCAACTGTAAATGATAACTCTAAAATACTTAAATGACCTAAATCTAAAAACTCATAGATATGCAAAACAATATCAAACATGTTTTGTCTCTAAAAAAAAAACCTGTCTTTGTAGTAACTCGCGATTTTACCCGATTTTATGCGATTTTATACGATTTTACCTGATTTTACCTGAGTTTACCCGATTTTACCCAGAAACGAGTTTACATGTGATTTAGCTCGATTTTACTACCTAAACTCGTAAAATCATACGATTTTACGAGTTAAAAAGCGATTTTGATAACTATGCATACACGGATAGTTAACAACCAAACACGACCGAACACGTAATGAATTTTGAGCAAAAATCTGCTCACCAAACCGGCTGCACCACATGGTTTCTTTTCCCCCACCAAAAACTCATCTTACATAACTATACCTATACCCTTACCTTTCACTATGCACACTATTAGCACTATTCAATTTTATTCCCCAAAATCAAACCCCTCAGCAGCCTCCTCACTCTATTATCTTTTTCAAATTGCTTTCTTCCATTTCTAATATCCAAGACCAAACCATAGCCTAAGAGACAATTCTATCTTGTTCTTAATTTCTTTCTTGTTTCTTTGTCTCTCCCTAAGAGAAACGAAAACCTCCCTAAGACCAACACACCATCATCTTTGTCTTCTTATTTTCCCCATTAGTCACCAAGAAAACTCATCTCATCTCCCACACAAGAACCACACAAAATACTAGCCTCCATTCTCAAAGCTTCATCTTGAAGAAATGTAATCACAAGCTTGGACTCTCAAAGCATATTTGGGACTCCTTCCTCAAACCCTCTTCACCAACAACAACATTCTTAGGAAGTGGGTAATCTTAGCAAGACCACTGTAACACCCCTGCTAACTGCCCACTCCCATGGTAGTAAGCAATGCTCACAGGGTTGTTAACCGTTGTGTCGGGTTACCTTCAGCCCGTACTTTTACTTTTGCAAATATCTTATACGCAAAAATATGGACCATTTTCAAAATCGTTTGCGTGCTTTATCAATTTATAAACTAGGAGCCGTGCGTGATTAACAGCAGTAGAATATGGAGAGTGTGTGTATATAGATATAATTACAACCAAGGTCCCAAAGCATAATGACACATAGCCATAGTAATAAATATTTACACAAAACATATAAAAGTCATAGTCATAGTCATAAGACGATACATATATCATCCTAATGTCACTGTCATTCCTTTGCCTTGGCTTTGATCTGCTGTAGTCCTCTGTCGTCTACCAGACGTCCCTCGGGTCAATCCGTTCGCTCTGCACACCTGCGGGATCCATAACCGAGGGGGTGGGGGTGAGAACACTTGGTCCTCAGTGGGATTCCTTAGCACTAACACAGGTTCATTTTCTCGGTTATTCTCCCGGCCGTTCAGGAGATCTCTAAGTGAGCATGCATACTAAAATCCTACTGATTATTATCTTGGCCTAGGATCCTGAACAGCTTTATCTATGTTACTAGGTGATCAGGGGAACTAGTCTTTCTTATCTAAGTTCTCGTGCTCATTGTCTTTACTTCGCGTATATACATAGGCCGTCCCGAGCGTTCTCTTGATGAATATACAGACATACCTCATTATATACGTATACTTTACATACTCATACATCATCATACTCATAACCTTAGGTGTGACGTCACCCTTCCTCATTCATCCTTTCTTTACTTTCTTTCTTTTCTCTGGTGAACTCCTGGACCCCAGTCTCATTCATCCTTTCTTTACTATCTTTCTTTTCATTTTGTTCTTCCGAGCCAGGCGTGAACTCCTGGACCCCGGTCTCATTATGCATGATAGCTCAAACACATAAACATATAATCACATAAATCCTATACTTAAGCTTCGGAGCGGGTCCACTTATAACCGTGCCCATTTTAATTATAAGCTTCTTCGCACCTCCACTTATGTATAGCCATAACATTGATGATTGGACTATGTGCCTCAAGACAACCTTGAAAAAAAAACCCTTCTAGGGAACCACTCGGTAACTCCACGGAACTTCCGCGGAACCCACTTAGGACTCTTCACGTAACCCTCTCAGCACTCACTGGATCCTCCGAGGAACCCACTCAGCACTCGCATTCCAGGGATCCTACGCAGAACCCACTCGACGCTTACTTCTTTGTTTATTTTCTCTCATTTTCTCACACCCGCTTTCCAGGGATCCTCCGCGGAACCTTTCAGCATGCCTCTCTAGGGAAACCACAACAACTCTCTAGACTCCTCTCAGTCACTCTCTGCGGGACTACTCAGCACTCGTCCAGGCGCCGCTTAACAACTCCCTAGACAGCTCTCAGTCGCTCTCCGCGTACCCATTCGGTACCCGTCTAGGCGCCGCTCAACAACCCCCTATACTCTTCCCAGTCACCCTCCGTGGAACACTCGACACTTACTTCCTTACTGGTCTTCTCTCATTCTCTCACATTCGCACCCCAGGGATCCTACGCGGAACCCACTCGGCAGCACTCCTGGTGCCACCCAACAACTCTCTACAGACTCCTCTCAGTCACTCTACGCGTACCTATTTGGCACCCGTTCCGGACGCCACTCAACAACTCTCTAGACTCCTCTCGGTCCCTCTCCGCGGAACCCACGCAGCACCTATCCAGGCGCCGCTCAACAGCTCTAGACTCCTCTCAATCCCTCTCCGCGGAACCCACGCTCGTTAGTCACTGGGCGAAACTGGAAACCAAATTGCTTAATTTCTTTCCTTCCTTTTCCACTTTGCTCATGGCTACTCCTTGAGGTCCTCACACATATTCCAATCATCATAGAACTAGCTAGTCCAGGTCACAAGACCCTTCAGAATCATCTTCCTAGCCTAACCAAGCATTTCTAGCATAAACCATAACAAAAACATACAAACAAGCAAGCATAGAAAAGCCACCAAGGAGGGGCAAGCTTAGGATTACCCACCTACAGAAAAACCTGGTGGTGGTGAGGGAAGATTGGAGTGAAGTCCACTAGCTTGATGCTTCCAAAGCTTGGGGTCACCTCCCTCCAAGAGTTCGCTTATGGAAGAAGGTGAAGCTAAAGATGAGAGGATTTTGCGGAAGTAAAGCCACGGTTTTTTTGTGGAGGATGTGAGAAATGAAATTTTTGCTTAGTGTTGTGAGGAAGAAGCCTCGGTTTTTGAGGAGCTGATGGTGAGAGAATTTGGTTGATTTTTAGAATAAATAAAGTGTGGTGAATAGTGTGAGGTATGGGCATGGGTATGGGTAAGTGATGTGAGTTGGTGAAGTAAGTAAGAAAGGTATAGTGATGGGACTTTGGAAGCACATTTTGGAGAATTAATTTTTGGGCCAAAAATTCTCCTTCACAACCGTGCAGCCCTCTCCTCAGCTGCTGAGATTTTATTTTCTCCCGGTCCCGTTCGCTCGTGTTTTATCGCTCTCAGTCTCGGTGCGTCGCGCACGGTCGTCCGAAAAATATTCCGTTTATACCGTCACGATCCTCTAATTTCCCCCTACCTAAGGGTATTAATACCTAAAGGTGTTTGTGAATTTTTCTCCGGAGGATTATTTTTACAGACACCTTTTGCGTGTCAAAAAATTCCACCGGCGAACAGCGACTGTTCGGTTGTCTGCCGAACTTCTTGCCGCGACACGTCTTATTTTCTAGGTATATTTTACCTATTAATTTCCCATTTTAATTTTCTAGTCATGATTAGAAAATTAATATAATAATTATATTTACGATTATTTCCCTATGGAAAAATCGAGATGTTACAACCACTACCTTAGTGGTTTATGCATAATGTTTTGCTTGTATAAATGATATAGGTAACTCTTGGTGACCACTCTTGATGTGGTCTATAAATTTTTATATATGAATATTGTTATATGTTTCCTATGTTGTTGTTTGCCTGGAAAACTGCTGGTGGTTGTCTGTGATTTTATCGGGGTTTTAAGTATGCTTGGGTTTAAGATATGAAAAGAGTGAGTTTGAGTAAGAACTATAAGCTGAGATTTCTATCATGAAAAACTAACATCATTTTCGGATTCTACATGAAAAATTTAGTGGAGGTGTTAAGTTTTATGATTTTTGGAGCCCCCAACGAATTTCTCAAACAAAATGGGTAAAAATGATGTTATGGGCAAATAAGGGCAAAACTTCCATTTTGTATATTAGAGTAAAAATCTGGGTTTATTTTCATGAAAAATGAGTTTAGAGCTATCAAAAACCTTATGTTGAACTCTTGATCCCTTTGGGTTTTTGATAACTAAAATTCCGAAGAAAATCGAGCTTTTTAGGTAAAAAATAAGCTTTGGGAAAATAAGGGGAAAACGGGGATTTTTGGTAAAATGGACTGAAAATATGGGGTTTTTTTTAATGAAAAATGAGTTTAGAGCTATCAAAAATCTTTGGGTGGAGCCTTGAGCCCTTCGGGTTTTTGATAACTAAAGTTCTGAAGAAAAAAGGGCTTTTCGGGTAAAACTATAATTTCGAAGCCTTGGGCTCGAAATCTGGGTCTATAGGTATGGAAAATGAGCTTAGAGTTATCAAAAACCTTGGGGTGAGGTCTTGGACCCTTCGGGATTTTGATACCAAAATTTTAAAGAAAAGAGTGTACGAATATTCTGACAAGTATTAACCCACTTTAATTTATGTATAATGATGAAGATGATCATGTATTATGTGCTATGATTATGTTATTATCCATCATGAGGACACGATTGTCATTAGAGCTATAGGACAACCTTAGATAACTAGAAATTATCACCTAACTTTATGAAGACCATAATTGAACCTTAGGAAAAATGTGATATCTTAAGAAGGTTCCAGCCACAATTTGGCTCGAAAGACCTTAAAGATAAGTACATAGATATGTAATAGGGAATCCCCCTCTCTTGGCACGTCAAAGGACAAGCCCCTCACCAGTCCATCAAGATGGATTGGTTCATGACTCAAACGCAGGCTTAGACTTGGTCTAATATTAAAGTCAGAGTGAAATAGATGAATATACGTCCTAGAGTTGTGACATCAAGGATAAGTACAAGTTGCCAGAGTGCATGAAAGTTAAGACAGTTAAGGAAAGTGTTAAGAAAGTACGAGTCCACTCCTAGTGACGCTGTTAGGGCGGCCCCTCACCATCCTACAAAGAGGATGGTCATTCCCTATCGTTGTTCGATGTAGTATGCTTTCATGCATCTGTGGTTAGCTACCACTCAGGTATTAGCACTGCCTGGTCACCAATGATACGGAAAAGGAGTAGGTTGTAAACTGAACAGGGATGACGGTTGAAACACCCTAACTGGATGGCTCATGCTTAAGTCATAGACCATACTGGCTAGGTGGTTGTCGTTTGGGGTGCGAACTCTTCCTCGTTCAGTAGTATCTTTAAAATAGTGGTTTACTAAAATATGGCTGATTTGAAACCTTTTGCTAAACTACTGGTGCTAGGAAATTAGAAGCCATGCGCATAAGTAGTCGTTTAAAATGCACAATACATGATATAGGGATTCCATACACACAATTGCAAGATAACATACACCAACAGTGTGGCACATAGCTCGGCCGAAATTTCACACACACACACATATATATACAACAATAGTTATAATATACATTTTTAGTTAGATTCTAGTCATACAATCATAGTTTTATCACATATTACATACATGGGGTCCGGCCATGAGATTCATGGCTGCAAAGCTGAGTTTCTTGGAGAAAATTGAATTTATGTTAATAGTGTGTTTGATCGTGTTTGGTCGTTAAATTTCTATGTACGTGCATTGTGTACATGCGCAACGATTTAACGGATATCCTAAAAATTCTCTAAACATAGAAACACATTATACTAACTTTTCTAATAAGGAATTTAAATTAATCCAAGGTACTCGTAAATCAACTTTTGTAAAAGCGAGTTTTACAAATACCTTCGATACGTAATTAAATTCCGGCAACGAAAGATAATTGATCCAGATCTAGCGGAACTTCGCAATATTACGAAATTATTACCTTAGTCATCATTATCAAAAATATAATTAGTGATTTAAAATTTTCAGTCTTAATAAATCACTCATATATTTTTTTTATTACACGAAATATTTGCTAAGGAAAAAGTGGGATGTTACACCCAGCAGAGCATAGAAAACCTTTGATGGCAATGGGTTGTACTTAATATTTTAAGTGGTGTATCCTCTCTATTACTAGTATAAAAATGTTTAGAATATAATCCTTATTTTTCTCTCTTCTCTCATTTTTTCTTCTTTTACTTCTTTTTCTTATTCCGTTCTCCTCTTTTATGAGTGCTAGAGAGGGTTTTCTCTATTAGCTCTATTAAATCTACAATTTATTTATCTAGATTTTTTGTTTCATAGAATGATTTTTCTTTTGTTTTTCGTTATCTCCTTTGTGGTAGTGTTAGTACCGTTCATGAGTATTTTGTCATTGTTATTTCATTTGTTGAGCATTATAGTAAAAAAATATGTTCAAATCTGTGACGAAATGAGATATAATACATTCTTCAAATAGCAATAAATAGATGGTAGTAGGTTTGACGTGATATTTATTAATAAAGTAATGTTTAAACCTCCTAATTCATTATCCTAAATTTCTTAACTATTAAATTAGGAAAAAAATGAATGTTTTTTAAAATTCTAAAACATTTAATGCATCAGTTTTTCTCTTTATTTAATAGTAAGGAATAAGAATTAGGAGGATCAATTATTACTCTTATTAATCATAGAGACTAGTAGTAGAGAATATATATTTATTTTTTTTAAAAAAAATCTCTTTCTTTTGGTTGGTTTATCTTGTACAAACAATCTGATTTAATAATTTAAAATGTTTCGATTGGGATCTGATATATTGATGATTTTACCTGAGTTTGTTACATAGATATAGATTAGGCAGCAGAGAGGGGGAGACGATGAGGCGAAGCGACAGGAAGCTGAAGAAAGAGAAGAGAGAGGACGAAGAAGTGGAACAGCTGCTAAAGGCGGCACAAGACCAAATCCTCTTAAACCTCTCCCTCAACTCCCACATAGCAGCATCTCGCGCTCCTCCTCCTCCTTCATCCAACGGTGATGATGATATCCATTTAGATCTGGACCTCGATCTGGAGCGTCGATTCCGGGCCCTGAAAAGCAAGTCCCCTGTAACTACTATTACTCAGAACCACAACGATGCAGACGATCTCTCCGCCAGATTCGCTGCTCTGAAAGCCAAATCTTCATCATCGTTGTCAACAACAACAGCTATTGGATTAGGTGCAGCAGCGGTTGCATCATCACCATCATCCAGTGTCTTGTATGAGGAAGAAAGCGAAGACGAAGGGGAACAAGTTGATAAATTGATTCAGTGGGCTAAGGATGCCGCGCGTCTCGATCCTTCTCCGCCCTCCGATCAAGACGACGCAGACGATGATGCCGATGATCAGGATAACAGCGCCAGTGACCAAGATAACGAGACTCCTAGAAGGCGTAAATAATATATATATATATATATATATATATATGCATATATAAATATATTTCCTACAGGATTAGATGCAATGAATGTCAGATTGCAATGAATGTGCTTTTGTTTCCTTCTTCTTCTTACATTTTCTTTATTTGAACCTGCGTTTGAATACTTGATTGTTTACTGGGGAATGATAAGTAGAATCGAGACTGGTTGGATATTAGAAAATGAAGTACAAAAGAGTGTATTTAATAGGACAAGGCAAATTAAAAATGAATTCGTTAGATATCAAATCAAAGGTATTAGTTACTTGTGACTGAAACTAAAATTAACAAACACAAGAAGAATTTACTCAGCCCTTCTCTTGGTCGAGGTTTATGAGATACGATGTGAACAACAACTCTACAACTGGTGACCCAAATTGTGTTCGAAGGTTATTTTTATTTACTGTATTTTAGGACAGAAATATGTTTCCTTTTTTGTTCCACATAACAAAATTTCTGGACCCGCTACTTGGATCATAAAAATTTCTAGCATGAATTAGGATCATGGTCACTGCATTTATATTTGTACTGGCCCAATGGTCGCTCAACTAGTGGAAGAACTATACATTTACAATTAATGAAATCATACCTATTAAGATAATCATACCTATTAAGATAAGTGTATTCACCTTGTGAGCACGATGTGGCGTGAGTAACATCCCCATTTTTTTTTTCTTATGAAGAGCTTCGTGTAATAAATAATTACGAACTAATTATGGAGACTGGAAAATCTAATCATAAGATTTATTTTCTAAAAATACCAGTCAAAATAATGGTTTTGCGATTTAGCGGAATTTCACGAGGTCTGAACTAATTTCTAGACGTCACCGAAATTTAATTACAAATCAAAGGTATTCGTAAAATACACTTTTATGAAATTAAATTTATGAATACCTTTGATTGACTTAAATTCCTTACAAGAAAAATTAGTAGATCACAATGGTGTGATCGAAATATTTTTAGGACAGCCGAACACGAACGGCTAACGACCGAACACGATCAAACACGAGCTAAGAAAAATAAACACACACACACGGCTGGGCAAGAAAGGAATTCCCACGGTAGTCGCACACACACACACACAAAAACCAAAAGTCAACAAGTCAAAGATGGCAATTCATTCACCTAAGCCATCCTTATCCCATTTTATTTCTTTTCTTTTTCTTTTATTTTTGTCCAAAAATTGGCCAAAGGCCAACTGACTTTGGCCTCTATAAATAGCCACCTCGTGGCCTTTAGTTTTCATTTTTCATTTTTCATCTGTTTCCCCATAAACACGTTTCATTCGTGCACTCTTTCGTTACGTTGCCGTAACCGAAAAATAGCGGGAAAAGCCCAACGCTCGTGGGAAACTCATCTCACCACCAACCAACACTCCTAAGAAGTGGGTAATCCGACCATCCACTGTCTAAGTGGCATATGCATGATATTATATGATGTTCTATGTGAAAATATGTCTATGTATGCCTTTGAGGAATTATGTTTACTTGTGTTCTTCAGGAGCTAGATGGTATCATGGTGTTTAGGGATATGGATATGGGTTTAATAAGGTTTAAATTAAGGTTTTATGTGTAAAGGAAAAGGTTGATGCATGGAAATGTTGCAGAAGATGGAGAAGGAAGCAAAAGTGCAAGGCTGGGACCTGTTGCACGTCTGGTGCGCTGAGCAGCCAGACCGCTGAGCGCAGGTCATTCGAATGACTAGGCAATGGTCATTCGAATGAATACCGCTGAGACACCAGAGAGGCTCGCTGAGCGAGGTTCGTTCGAATGACTAGGGCATGGTCATTCGAATGACTCAGCCTTTTGGCTATCTGTCCCCAATTTACTGTAACACCCCTGCTAACTGCTTACGCTATAGTCATAAGCAATGCTCACAGGGTTGTTAATTACATTAGTTAGGTTACTTCTAGCCCCTATATTTTTCTTTGCAAATATTTCTTATTCGAAAATACGGACCATTTTGAAAACTTTTCCTTTTCTTTACTCATTTATAAATTAAGAGTCATGCGTGTTCAAAAAGATATCTATATAGGTATGCAACCAGTAGAGTCTCGAAAGGACATAAGTGGTAATAATCTATTGGAACCCTCATACAAAACATCTCATGATATATATATATATATATATATATATATATATATGTAACACCCCTACTTGCCGCTTACGCAATCGTCATAAACACTGCTTACAGAGTTGTTATCTGTAACATCGCGAGTTCCCCGTGCGCGGAAAACTCGTTAATTTCGCCGCCGAGGACGGTTGGGAAACGCCGAGAAATCAACGGTGGAAGAATTAAGCCTCCGAAAACCCTAGGAATTTAAGGAAACGGGTTAGGTTTAGTTGTCCCGTAATTTTTCCGGAGTCACCGGGCGAGTTTTGACTCGAACGGAAATTGTTTCGGATACCGGAAAACGCCTGTGGAATTTCTTGACACGATAAGAAAGTCCAAGATCCTTGGAAAAGCGATCCCGTTTGAAGGGAAAAATTAATGGATCACAACGGCACGTCCGAAATATTTTTAAGGCACCGGGGGGTGAGGCGTTTCGAACAAAACGCGATCGAACGAAAACGGAGCTAGACAGGAGGGGGTAAACTTCTGAAGGAATTAAATAATAATATAATAATAATAACTAAAGCTTTGCTTCAGAAACCAAAGAAAAAGAAAGAAAGGAAAAAGAAAGTAAGTTACTGTGCGTGGTTATAAATAACCACATAACTTTCAAAAATTTACGTTAACCTTCAACCTCTTTCACAAACACCGGTCTCGTTCCGACACATCTAGGTTTCATGCTGGAGTCCTGGAAAAATCGCCGGAGTACGCCATCGTGAAGAGGAAATTCTTCACTCCAAACCTACCAATTTGGAATCTCCATCAGAGGTGGGTAACTTTAAGCCCACTGTCTATGTGGTTAAAATTTTAACTGTATATGTGTTATTTTGTATTTCTGACTGTAAAAATGTTAAGTAGTATTTTTGGGAAAATCAGGGTGAAAAGGATTTTGGGAAATTTTGTTGAATGAAATGTATAACTGTACTGATTGGAACCCTAGGAACAGTGGTTTTCTGTGGAAAATTGAGAACTGAAGTCTCAGAGAAGCGATTTTTCAGCTCTCATTCGAATACGTGAGGTTTTTAGTCGAATGAAAGCCAAAATGAGCTTTCATTCGATTGAATTTCCATGCAGTCGAATGAAAGGAAAACTCAGGATTTCAATCGAATGAATCCCCTACTATTCAAATGAAAGAGTGTTGAGGATTTCAATCGAATGAAACCCTATTTCAGTCGAATGAAAGAACTCGTAGGGATTTCATTCGAATGCAAGGCTAGGCATTCGAATGAAACCTGACAGACTTGAGACTTTAATGGTTCCAAGGGATCCAATGAGCAAATATGTGTTTATTGTGGTACAAGAAAGTATGTATCATGAGGATAGATCACTAGAAGTTATCATGCAATGAATGTTTAATAAATGAAGATAACAACGAAAGGTAGGAACAAGAGTATGATGAAAAGATAAAAGTGCATGTGATAAGGTTATGAAAGAATGATGATTTCATCACTTCGCCATGCTCGAAGGGAACGCTTGGGACACGATCACCTTGCATTCATGTATATGTGGTTAGGTCACAATGGTCAAGGATAGAAAGCGCGAGAACCTAGATAAGGAAGACTAGGATCCCTAAGCATCTAGCTAATTTAGATAAAGTTGTTCAGGGCTTTTAGTAAAGATAATAAACGGTAGGATTTTTAGTATGCATGCTCACTTAGAGATCCCCTGAACGGCCTGGAGGATACTTGAGGAAATGAACATTTGATAAGCCCAAGGAAACCCCACTGAGGACTAAGAGTTCTCACCCCCACTCGTGTATGGATCCAGCTTGCAGCCATGACTTCCCCACCAGCGAAAGATGTATGGTGGTTCACTCGCACGCGCCAGCGCAACTACAGCACGGATACCCTCCTCGAGACGTGTACTTTCACTCTTGCCCGCATGCTAGACGAGCCCGATAGACCCCCCAGGTGGAGACTCAGAGGCCCAGGGTCCTCACTGATGGGTCCGATCTGGATCGACGAGTGCCCAGGGAGCAGCAGTCGAGATCCCATCCACCTTAACAGAGATGAGGAGATATCTCCCTCTGAGCTAGAGTCGGAGATCGAGCCAGTTCCCAACCCTGTAGCAGCCACTCCCCCAGTACGAGGTCAAGGCCGGCGCACGACCGCAAGAAAGAGAGTGCTGCCAGTCTTACCCCGCCGGTTTGCTCCATGACTTCTCAGCAATCACGGACTTGTCAAGCGAGAAAGAGGAGGACCCAGCCGAGCGGGAGGAGGACAACGAGTAGACAGTAGGACCCCAGGACCCGATGATAGTTGTAGGTGTAGGGTTGTACCGTACACAAAGTGAGTAGTACCACTCGTGTACGTAGTCTTTTCTTTAGCCGTTGTATATGTATACTATGTGGACTTCTTGTATGTATAATATTGAAACTTATGTATTTATAATGTATCAGTGTGTTGTGTATATTCGGGCCCCTATGTGTATGTTCCGCTGACAGATCTTCTGACTACAGGTATGTATTCGCACTTATTTTATCCTTGGATTATGCCATTATACGACGTATTACCCTCATGGCTCTTTACTTTCTATGTAATTGTACTTGCCAACGAAATTTCAAAATGGCTCGTATTTTCCGTAACCCTAATTTGAATCAGTAACATAGAACGGTAGTAGTTTGCAGCACCAGAGTTCAACCACCTTTACTGCTGCTAACCTTACTTGGATCCACCGAGATCCCTTGCTCTGTCACCACAGGTCCCAAGAATTTTACCTCCTTAGTCCAAAACTCACATTTAGAAAGCTTAGCATACACTTGCTTTTCCTTTAAAATGTCCAAAACCAACCTGAGATGCTTAGCATGATCCTCTTCCGTCTTAGAATACATCAAAATGTCATCAATGAAGACTATCATGCATTCGTCCAAGTATGGCTTGAAAATCCGATTCATATAGTCCATGAAAATCACGGGGGCATTAGTCAACCCGAACGCCATCACGGTGAACTCATAATGACCGTAGCGAGTTCTGAAAGTCGTCTTGGGGATATCGTTGTCTGCTACCCTTATCTGATGGTAGCCAGAGCGTAAATCAATTCTTGAGAATACCTTTGCGTCTCTCAGCTGATCTATCAGGTCATCAATCCTCGGCAAGGGATACTTATTCTTGACCGTAACTTTATTTAGTTGCCGATAGTCGATGCATAGCCGCATCGAGCCATCCTTCTTCTTTACAAACAAAACTGGAGCCCCCATGGCGACGCGCTGGGTCGAATGAACCGCTTGTCCAATAATTCCTCCAGCTACTTTTTCAGCTCCTGCAGCTTTACCGTGGATATACGGTATGGCGCCATTAAGATTGGTCCAGTTCCCGGAACCAGGCTAATAGAGAATTCCACTTCTCTCTTCGGGGGAAATGTCGGGATGCCGTTTGGGAATACACTCGGGTATTCGCATACCACAAGAATATGGGCAATTTCCTGTTATGCCTCCACCTCTGACGAGGCTAAGAAAATGTATCCTTGATTCTCCAACGGACAATAGTATAGGGTTACCAATTCGTTCCTAGAGAGTGGCGTGGTTGAAACCACAGATGGAAAGGTTACCAACTTCTTGGCACAGTCCAAGATCTCTTGATTGTCGCGTAACCAGTCCATTCCTAGAATGATATCCAGGCCCACTAAGGGTAAACATATGAGATCAACTACGAACATTCGGTCGTGTAGCTGGAGTGGACACTGGAGACATACTTGACATGTCTCGACAGGTGGAGCGGTGGGGGTAAACACCCTTAGTGTGTAGGGTAATGCTACGGGCGATAGGTTTAGTTTCCTAATATTGTCATTGGAAATGAAGGAGTGCGATGCTCCCGAATCATACAGTATAGTCAGAGTACTACCCAGCATTGTACACTTACCCATGATTAAGCCTTCCGCATCCTCTGCCTCTTCCCTGGATAGGATGAAGACCCGTCCTTGTTGCTGAGCTGGCGGTGGAACAACTTTGCAAAATTTGGCAAATTGACCGCCCTTTCCACACCTATAGCATACATTCTGCCCTGCGAGGCATTCTCCCGAGTGAGGTTTCCCGCATTTTGAGCACGGCGGCTTGGGCTCCCGTACTGGTTAGACTCCACGGGGATCTTGTCCAGGACGTACGGTAGCACCACTCAGTTGCAGTGGCCTGAATGTTGGCTGTCCACTTCTAGGTAGTCCTGGTCGGTGCAACACCCTAGCTAACTGCCCATGCTCGAGCCATGTGCAATGCTCGCTAGGTTGTTGATCCATTGGTGGGGTATCTATAGCCCTTTATCTTTTCGAAAATACGGTTTACAGCAAAATACGGACCATATATTATTTTGAACTTAGTTGATCATTTGATACATGTACAAATTATGAGCCTTGCGTGAATATGAGCATATATTACAAGCGGTAGAGCATAAGCTTATTGGACAAGGTATCCACGTCCAGACAGTTTATAATAAACAAGTACATGGTCCATTACACATAGTTACATCAGTAATAATATAACAGAGTAGTTTATACACAAATATCATACATATACAGATCCAAAATGAGTATCCCAAAATAACGCAAAGCTATCGAGTCCTAGCACGAGATCTTCTAGTTGGTCAGTCTTCAATTCTTCACGGCTCACCGGGTGGCTCTCCTTGGTACTCCTTGTATCCCACGTAGTCCTCATTCGCCCCTAGAAGCATAAGGGAGTGGGGGTGAGAACTTGCGTCCTTAGTGGTTGGTCCTAGCATTGGGGTAGGTTGTTTCTTTCTCTCTTATGAACCAGGCCGCTTAGGTGTTTCTAGGTGAAACATGCATACTAGCATCCTACTAATTATTATTTGGCCTAAAGTCCTGAACGGCTTTATCTAAGATTATCTAGGTGACTGGGGAACTAATCTTTCTTACTAAGGTTGCGTGCTTATGAAACCTGCATTTCAATTATCATTAGGCTAATCGTCTCGGGTCGTTCCCTTGACGTTACATATTACAGAAACCAATAACAAGATATACATAAGCTCATACACAAACGTTCATTCCATCACATATATATATAGTCATATAGTGCATGGGGGCGTTGGGGATCTCTTACGCGTACCGGCTGGCCGGGTTAGTGCATCTTTTCATAGGCATACCGGCTGGCCGGGTTAGCTCGTAATCTCATTACGAGTACCGGCTGGCCGGGTTAGCACTTTTTCCTCTACTTTCGCCTTTCCTATCCATCCTCTACCTTCCTGGTGTCATTAACCTCTTCGAACCAATCCACCCTGGGGTGGCTGATTCGTTAACCAATCCAAACTTGTAAGGATGGCAAGGTAACACATCGACCAATCCAACATTATGAACTGGTGAGGGGCTTGTCCATAAGACTTTGCCAAGAGAGGGCTTCCTAACATATAACTATATAAGTGTTCCCTAAGCTCCGTTATTATCTTTATGCATTAGGTGATTGACCTTTAATTCTCTAGGGTTGCCCTAACACCTATACACAACCCATTCCTCATGATGCATGCCTTACTATACAAGAATGGACTATTATGTACCCCTTGGATCCCTTAGAACCACTAAAGTCTCAAGTCTGCCAGGTTTCATTCGAATACTTGGAGGGCATTCGAATGAAATCCTCGAAGTTCTTTCATTCGATTGGAATAGGCTTTCATTCGACTGAATTCCCTCGGCATTCTTTCATTTGAATACTAGGAGATTCATTCGATTGAAATCCTAAAAATTCGCCCTCATTCAACTGCAGTGGAATTCATTCGAAGAAAAGCTCGTTTTGGCTTTCATTCGACTTATTTCCTTGCGTATTCGAATGATTGCTGAAAAAATCGCCTCCCCGAGACTTTAGTTCTCAATATCCACTGTTCCTAGGGTTCCAATTGGTACAGTTATGCGTTTCATTTCTCAATATTTCACAAAACCCTTTTTAACCAATATTCCCCCAAAATACTACTTAACAGATCTACAGTTAGATACATAAATAAACACATATACAGTTAGTAATTAATCCACATAGACAGTAGGCTTAGGATTACCCACTTCCTATGTGCGTGCGGGTCAGGGGTTCGCGATGAGGGAATTATACTTGTCGCTTTGGTGGGCTTTGGGTAATTTTCCTAGGCTTGGTAGTGTATCCGCGATGTACTGGCACGACACTGGCAGAGTAACTTTTCTTATTTTTCTTTCTGTACATTCTGAAGCTTTGGGGGGCCTATTTATAGGTAAGGAGTCTGCCCCCTGCTCCATTTTCTTTTCTTTTTCTTTTATTTTATTTTTGTAAAAATATATAATATTATATTATTATTTTAGAAGGATGTCTAACTGATCATTTTTCGCGCGCGTACGGATATCTTAAAAATATTCCGAACACGTCTCCGCGATCTACCAATTTCCCTTGCCCTAGTGGCATGTCAGATTAAGGTATTCAGGAACATCTCTCCTCTGGGAGTATGCTTTACGAATACCTTTAGGACCTGACGGGGTTTCTGATTTGGATAGAAATTGGCACGGACCTTGCGGTATCCCGCAAGTCCACGAAACATTTATTTCGGCTGACATCTGGAAGCAATTAATGTTCCAAATAATTTTCTCAGCCTCAATAATTGTCCCTAACGTGTTGTAATTATCCTGAAAAATTATAATTCGAGCGAAATTCTCGTAACGAAAGGGTCGGGATGTTACATTCCACCGCCCTTACAAAAATTTCGTCCTCGAAATTTCGTACCTTGGAATAGTTCTAGATAGGCTGCCTTCATGTCTGCCTCCAATTCCCAAGTCTGCTCATCGACCTTTCCGTTTTCCCAGATGACGCATACCATTTGGATTTCCTTATTACGCGTTTTCCGCGTCTTGCGATCCACGATCTTCTGAGGCATCAGCGGTAAGGCGAGGTCTTCCCTCAGTATGATTTTCTCTGGTTCCAGTACATGATCTGGAGAAGTGTAGTACTTCCTTAATTGAGACACATGACAGACAGCGTGAACGTTGGCCAGGTTTGGTGGGAGAGCTGTTCGGTAAGCCACAGGTCTGACGCGTTCCAGAATCTGAAAGGGTCCAATGAACCTGGGACTTAGCTTCTTGATCTTCATAGCTCTTCCGATGCCCGTAGTAGGGGTGACCTTTAGAAAAACGTGATCTCCTTCTTGAAACTCTAGGGGTCTCCTGCGGACGTCGGCATAACTCTTCTGTTGGCTCTGAGCAATGAGGATCCGTTGCCTAATGCGTTGTATACATTCTTCTGCATCTTGAGTTTCTTCGGGTCCCAAGTACCTGTACTCACGGCCCTCGTTCCAGCAGAGGGGCGACGGGCATTTTCGGCCATAAAGGGCTTCAAAGGGGGCCATGCCAATGCTCGCATGGTGGCTGTTGTTGTAGGAGAACTCTATAAATGGCAGCATCTCATCCCAGTACCCAGGTAAGTCAAGAGCACAAGCTCGCAGCATATCTTCTAACTTCTGAATCGTCCTCTCGGTCTGTCCATCCGTCAAGGGGTGATAAGCCGTGCTCAAAGCCAATTGAGTCCCATATGTCTTCTGGAAGGCTGTCCAAAACCGGGACGTGAACCGCGGGTCCCTATCTGACACGATGGACGAGGGTATTCCATGTAGTCGCACTACTTCCTTGACATAAAGCTGCACCAGCTTTTCCAAGGAGTAATTCATCAGTACCAGGATGAAATGGGCTGACTTGGTTAGTCTATCCTGACACGAAGTCCATCGAGATGCCGTCCCACTTCCATTCTGGCACCTCCAGGGGGTGTAGTAATCTGGGCGGCTTCCGGTGCTTCACTTTCGCTTTCTGGCAAACTAAGCACTTCTGCACGAAGCCCTCCACGTCTCGCTTTAGGCCGGGCCACCAAAACATCTTCTTTAGATCATGATACGTCTTGGTGATACCAGGGTGCATAATAAACTTGCTCTTATGACCTTCGTGCAGAATGTCTTTCCGCAAGGTGCCTTCGTCAGGTACGCAGATCCGATCATTAAAGCGCAAGATTCCCTCGCTGTCCACCTTGGCCTCCTTGACTTTCCCCTCTCGCACGGTCTTAACAAACTTCTGCCAAAGGTCCTCTTGGCAATGTTCCTGGGCCTCCGTTATCCTCTGCTTGAAACTGCTAGTAATCTACAACGGACTTACTTTAATGCTACCCTCGCGTCCGACGATCTCTAAATTAAGATTACGAAATTCTCCCAGCAACTTCGACTCTTCTACCATCATCTGTGCCATATGTAGCACTTTTCTGCTCAGCGCGTCGGCTACCACATTTGTCTTCCCAGGATGATAATGGAGATCGAAATCATAGTCCTTCAGAAACTCTATCCATCTCCTTTGCCTCATATTCAACTCCTTCTGGTTGAAGAGGTATTGCAGGCTCTAATGGTCAGAAAATACCTCAAACCTTACCCCATAGAGTGTCTCCAAATCTTAAGGGAAAATACTACCGCAGCTAGTTCCAGGTCGTGGGTCGGGTAATTTACCTCGTGTGGCCTCAACTGCCTCGACGCATATGCCACCACATGACGATTCTGCATCAGTACACACCCCAATCCCATCCTTGACGCATCACAATACACCTCACACGGCGTGTGTGGGCCTGGCAGAATCAACACCGGGGCAATGGTCAGTTTCTCTTTGAGCTTGCAGAAGCTTTCTTCATACTCTGGTGTCCACTCATATTTGATTTCCTTGCGGGTAAGCTTTGCGAGGGGTAGCGCTATCTGAGAAAATCCTTCGATGAACCTCCGATAATAGCCCGCAAAACCCAAGAAGCTCCTGACCTCCGTGACCGAGGTAGGCCTCTCCCAGTCCCTTACTGCAGCTACTTTACTCGGATCCACTGAGACTCCCTGTTCGGACACTACATGCCCTAAGAATTTCACCTCCCTTATCCAAAATTCACATTTGGAGAGCTTAGCATATAACTGTTTCTCCCTCAGGATAACCAAAACCAGCCTGCGATACTTGACATGATCCTCCTCCGTCTTGGAGTACACCAGGATGTCGTCTATGAAGATGATAAGTGCCAAAAATACATAATTTTCGCCATTTAAAATGGCACTTATTTGCATACATTTTTAAAGAATTATCTAATGAATCTCCCATTTTTGTAGGTTGTTAAATATATTTTGAAGGATGGATGCAAGCATAATAATGTAGAATAATCCCATAAAGAATGGAGCAAAAGGGCAAAAGTGAAAAAGAGCTTAAAAGAGGAAATCTGCGAATGACCGCTCAGCGGTGAATGAAGCTCGCTCAGCACACTAAAGACAAAGGCCGCTCAGCGATAGTACCCTGGCCGCTCAGCGGTTGTACTTTCGGAGCCACTTGCAGCCACTTGCAGTTATTGCGCCAGCTGGAGCCAGCCTAGCACAGCGACGCCGCCCTGAAAAAGCTGCCGGCGCATTTATAAAGCCGCGTGTAATGATTACACCGCTGAGCGGTAAAGTACAATCCGCTCAGCGATACTACCAGAATTGCTCAGCGGAGGGACTCAAACCGCTGAGCAAAGCCACCCAGAATTTGCTTATAAATAGAGGAGGCCGTGCCACTTCGAAGATCATCTTCCAACCATCCTTCCCCCCTTCAAGACACAATTCTTCTTCCATTTTCTTTACACTTTAAAGCTTAGTTTAGATTAGAAACAAAGAGGAGGCTTGTGAAGGAGCCGGGAGATCGAGGAAGCTCGGCGAGCCACTATCATGACGGCGTGAGTACGTGTCATGGTAAGCGTCCAAACCTTGCCTCCGAGATACTCTTGTAAGATGGATTCCTAATCCTCTTTTTGTTGGGATTTTGGTCATTATTGTAGTTTGCTTGTATCTATGTAACTATTGCATATGAATTTATCTATTTCTTATGATTTGCTTGAATGATTTTATGCTTAATGCTAGTTCTTGTTTAGTGTTTTGATCTTGGCTTGAGACTTAGTTGTATGAACGAGAGTTATATTAATTAAGTTGTAACCAAGTTAAGACTAATCCACTATGCTAAGCTAGATTCAAGACTTGAACGTTGTGAACGAAAAGTTACAATCACTAGAGTCGGATCTAAATCATTCATCTAACCTTGTTGCCGTAATGGGACTAAAAGTTATCCGTTTTAACATCTGGAATAATTCTGGCGTACTTTGTTAAGAATTGTGTAAGAAATTAACAAATCTAACGAAGGAAACCTGTGATCTTTTCATATGCGAAAGCAATGTAAAAGATAAGATCTGATGGCGGGCAATCAATGAAATCATATTTCTATGTAATAAGTAACTGGATGCATGAAACTATCAATGTAATAAGTAACTGGATGCATGAAACTATGATATGATTCAATTCCCAACAAGCTCTGGAACTACCTCTGATTTGTTGCCTATTTACTTTTTATGTTGTTTATTTATGTATTTAACTATCAACTTTATCAAATCCTTCACTCCATTGTTTAATTAACCGAACTCAAGAATGGTAATTTTGCAACTCTCTGTGGATTCGACTAGACCTAACTATACTGCAATTGGATCCCTTGTGGATCTGAAAGCCGTAAAGTAGGATATACATATAAATTTAATTTGAGCAACGTAAAAAGCAAACAATAGGCTTTCATCAAACTTGGCACGGTTGTGGGAAACCAGACTATGTCGAGATTGAAGGAAGTGCTATTTGGCTTTCATCAGAAGACTATCACACACTCATCCAACTGGGCTCTAAAGATCCGATGCATGTAGTCCAGGAAAATCGCAGGGGCATTCGTCAACCCGAACGACATCACAGTGAACTCATAGTGACCATATTGGGTCCTGAAAGCCATCTTAGGAATGTCTTCATCGGCCACCCTTATCTGATGGTAGCCCGAGCGTAGGTCGATTCTGGTGAATACTTTGGCCCCCTAAGCTGATCCATTAAATCATCTATTCTTGGCAACGGGTACTTATTCTTGATTGTCACCTTATTCAACTGTCGATAGTCTATGCACAACCGCATTGAACCGTCCTTCTCCTTCACAAACAGAACCGGGGCTCCCCACAGTTACGCGCTAGGTCGGATGAACCGTTTGTCTAGTTGCTCTTCCAACTGCTTCTTCATCTCTTGCAACTCCACCGTAGACATACGATACGGTGCCATGGAAATTGGTCCAGCTCTGGGGACCAAGCTAATAGAAAATTCCACTTCCCACTTCGGGGGAAACTCCGGAATCTCCTCTGGGAATACATCTGGGTATTCGCACACTACAGGAATGTGTGCTACTTCCTGGACCACTTCCACTCCCAACGAGGCCAAGAAAATAAAGTTCTGATTTTCCATCGGACAGCAGTAAAGAACTACTGATTCCTCTTGAAGAGGTGATGGGGCCGGTGCCCTAGGTGGAAAGATTACCATTCTCTTGGCACAGTCCAAAATCACCTGGTTGTTACGCAACTAGTCCATCCCAAGAATGATATCCAAGCCTACCAAGGGTAAGCAGATAAGATCAGCTACGAACATCTGGCCTTGTAACTGGAGTAGACATTATAGACATACTTGACTCGTCTCGACTAGGGGAGCGGTAGGGGTAGACACTCTCAGGGTATAAGGTAACGCTACGGGAGACAGATTTAGTTTACTAACACTGTCATATGAAATGAAAGAGTGTGAAGCTCCCGAATCATATAACACAATCAAAGGGCTACCTAGCATGGTGCACTTACCCAAAATCAAGCCCTCGGCGTCCTCACCTTCTTCTCCAGACATGGTAAAACCCCTTCCTTGCTGTTGAACTGGCGGCAGAAAGGTCGGACATTGTCGGGCCAGGTGGTCCCCTTGGCCGCATCTGAAACATACATTCTGCTCGGCTTTGCATTCCCCGGAGTGGGGCCTCCCGTACTTCGGGCATAGTGGCCTGAGATCCCTGCCTTGTTGGACTCCTTGGGCCTCTTGGCCCGAACTTCTCAGAATGCCACCTTGCTGCGGTGGTCTTACTACTGACTGGGGCTGCGGAGGCCTAACAAATTGCTGTGGGGGTCTGAGAAAACCGACTCCTCCCCGGGCTGGGGGTCTCAACGCCCATTGTTGTGGTCACGAAAAAGCATGTCCCCTACCCTTGTTGGGGAACGGTGCCTGATAAGACCCTCTCTTCCTCTACACCTGTGAAGGACCTCCCTGTTCCTCCATCCTTCTCTTGTTCGTTGCATTGCGGGCCCTGGTCAGATTCTTGGTCGATTCTTCTAAGGTCATGCACTTGCTAACCAGGAGAGCATAATCCTGGATATCCCAATGGTTGATAGCCATCTAAAGTTCCTCTCTCAGTCCCCGTTGAAATTTTTCACATTTCGACGCCTTAGTGGGGTGCAACTGATAGGTGGAAGAGTGGCGGCACATCCTTTCGAAGACCGATGTGTACTCCGCAACTGTCATATCTCCCTGCTGCAATGCTAAAAACTCAACTTCCTTCAAATCCCTGAGTCCTTTGGGGAAATATTTGTTCAGAAGAGTTACGGTGAATCGTTCCCAGGTAACGGGATTCTCCAGTTGCTCCAAAAGAGGCCTCGTTGAGTTCCACCAGGCTCTGGCGGCACCTCTTAGTTTCCTTGTCGCGAAGCGAGCCTTTTGCGCCTCAGTGCAGAGAACATCCTCGAAAATCTGCTCCATTTCTGCTATCCAGTTATAGAGGAGCTCTGGGTCCATCAGCCCCTTAAAGATCGGGGGATTAGCTCTTCCAAACTCTTCGAACTTCCTAGCTTCCGCCTCTTTAGCTGTTGGGGCGGGATTCCGATGTGCGGTAGCGGCTGCTATCTGAGTAGTGGCCTCAGCTTGGGCTTGAGTAGCTCGAGCCATTTCCCTAAGAATTTCAGCGAACTCCGGCGTTTCCATCGTGCGCGGTGTATAATCGCGTCTAGGAGGCAAGGTTGTTCCACGGTACCTGCGCATATCCCGAGTTGATCAGGCTCAAGAAAAGCAAGCACACATATCTCAATACATACAACCTAGCAAGATATATACACTGTAATTCATGCTCGGAAGCATAGTGCAGCTCAGTCCCTAGGCTCACTAGGACCAAACTACTCTGATACCAACTGCAACACCCTAACTAATTGCCCATGCTCGAGCCATGTGCAATGCTCGCTAGGTTGTTTATCCATTGGTGGGGTATCTATAGCCCTTTATCTTTTCAAAAATACGGTTTACAGCAAAATACGGACCATATATTATTTTGAACTTAGTTGATCATTTTATACATGTACAAATTATGAGCCATGCGTGAATATGAGCATATATTACAAACGGTAGAGCATAAGCTTATTGGACAAGGTATCCACGTCCAGATAGTTTATAATAAACAGGTACATGGTCCATTACACATAGTTACATCAATAATAATATAATAGAGTAGTTTATACACAAATATCATACATATACAGATCCAAAATGAGTATCCCAAAATAACGCAAGCTATCGAGTCCTAGCACGAGATCTTCTAGCTGGTCGGTCTTCAACTCTTCACGGCTCGGCGGGTGGCTCTCCTTGGTATTCCTCGTATCCCACGTAGTCCTCGTTCGACCCTAGAAGCATAAGGGAGTGGGGGTGAGAACTTGCGTCCTCAGTGATTGGTCCTAGCATTGGGGTAGGTTGTTTCTTTCTCTCTTATGAACCCGGCCACTCAGGTGTTTCTAGGTGAAACATGCATACCAGCATCCTACTAATTATTATCTAGCCTAAAGTCCTGAACGGCTTTATCGGCTTTATCTAAGATTATCTAGGTGACTGGGGAACTAATCTTTCTTACTAAGGTTGCGTGCTTATGAAACCTACATTTCAGTTATCATTAGGCTAATCGTCTCGGGTTGTTCCCTTGACGTTGCATATTACACAAACCAATAACAAGATATATATAAGCTCATACACAAACATTCATTCCATCACATATATATAGTCATATAGTGCATGGGGGTGTTAAGGATCTCTTACGCGTGCCGACTGGCCGGGTTAGCGTCCTACTTCTCCGCTTTGGCACGTACCAACTGGCCGAGTTAGTGCATCTTTTCATAGGCATACCGGCTGGCCGAGTTAGCTCTTTACCTCCTTACGCGTACCGGCTGGCCGGGTTAGCGCTTTTTCCTCTACTTCCGCCTTTTCTATCCATCCTCTACCTTCTTGGTGCCATTAACCTCTTCGAACCAATCCACCCTAGGGCGACTGATTCGTTAACCAATCCAAACTTGTAAGGATGGCAAGGTAACACATCGACCAATCTAACATTGTGAACTGGTGAGGGGCTTGTCCGTAGGACTTTGCCAAGAGAGGGCTTCCTAACATATAACTATATAAGTGTTCCCTAAGCTCCGTTATTATCTTTATGCATTAGGTGATTGACTTCTAATTCTCTAGGGTTGCCCTAACACCTATACACAACCCATTCCTCGTGATGCATGCCTTACTATACAAGAATGGACTATTATGTACCCCTTGGTCCCTTAGAACCACTAAAGTCTCCAGTCTGTCAGGTTTCATTCAAATACTTGGAGGGCCATTCGAATGAAATCCCTCGAAGTTCTTTCATTCGATTGGAATAGGCTTTCATTCGACTGAATTCCCTCGGCATTCTTTCATTTGAATACTAGGAGATTCATTCGATTGAAATCCTAAAAATTCGCCCTCATTCGACTGCAGTGGAATTCATTCGAAGAAAAGCTCGTTTTGGCTTTCATTCGACTTATTTCCTTGCGTATTCGAATGATTGCTGAAAAAATCGCCTCCCCGAGACTCTAGTTCTCAATATCCACTGTTCCTAGGGTTCCAATTGGTACAGTTATGCGTTTCATTTCTCAATATTTCACAAAACCCTTTTTAACCAATATCCCCCAAAATACTACTTAACAGATCTACAGTCAGATACATAAATAAACACATATACAGTTAATAATTAATCCACATAGACAGTGGGCTTAGGATTACCCACTTCCTATGTGCGTGCGGGTCAGGGGTCCGCGATGAGGGAATTATCCTTGTCGCTTTGGTGGGCTTTCCTTAATTTTATTAGGCTTGGTAGTGTATCCGCGATGTACTGGCACGACACCGGCAGAGTAACTTTTCTTATTTTTCTTTCTGTACGTTTTGAAGCTTTGGGGGGCCTATTTATAGGTAAGGAGTCCGCCCCCTGCTCCATTTTCATTTCTTTTTCTTTTATTTTATTTTTGTAAAAATATATAATATTATATTATTATTTTAGAAGGATGTCTAACTGATCATTTTTCGCGTGCGTACAAATATCCTAAAAATATTCTGAACACGTCTCCGCGATCTACCAATTTCCCTTGCCCTAGTGGCATGTCAGATTAAGGTATTCGGGAACATCTCTCCTCTGGGAGTATGCTTTACGAATACCTTTAGGACCTGACGGGGTTTCTGATTTGGATAGAAATTGGCACGGACCTTGCGGCATCCCGCAAGTCCACGAAACATTTATTTTGGCTGACATCTGGAAGCAATTAATGTTCCAAATAATTTTCTCAGCCTTAATAGCTGTCCCTAACGTGCCGTAATTATCCTGAAAAATTAGAATTCGAGCGAAATTCTCGTAAGGAAAGGGTCGGGATGTTACAGTCGGGGTTGACCCTGTGGTCTTCCTCCCCCTTGTTGTTGTCGTGGTAGCATCTGACCCCAGCCCCAATTAGAAAACGGGGCCTGGAAGGGTCCCCTCTTCCGTATCTCCCACTGAGAACCGCCTGCCTCGTCCGACTTCCTCTTATTTCGTTCACTTCACACCTTGGCTAGGTATCGGTCAGCCTCCTCTTATGCTAGGCTTTTGTTCACCAAGGTGGCATAGTCTCTGATGCCCATCACATTGATAGATGCTTGTAACTCGGCCTTCAGTCCTCTGCGATACTTGCTACTCTTCCAGGCTTCATTGAGGTTCAATCTGTATGTCTGGGAGTACCTACAGAGACTCTCAAACTTTGTGGTGTACTCCGCCACCGACATCCCTCCCTGTTGCAGCCCTAGAAACTCTGCCTCCTTTTGCTCTCGCAACTCTTCGGGGAAGTATTTGTTAAGGAGGACTGTGGTGAACTGTGCCCATGTGACTAGGGCACATCCTTGGTCGAAGAGGGACCTAGTGGTGTCCCTCCATTCTAAAGCAGCACCTTTCAGTTTTATGGAGGCAAACCAGACCTTTTACTCCTCCGTGCAGTACATGTCTTCGAAGATTTGCTCCATTTCCCGGAGCCAGTTATAGACTTGTTCCGGGTCCATGGTTCCTTCAAAAATAGGAGGGTTTGCCTTTCCAAAGTCGGCAAACTTCTTAGCGTCTAATTCCTCTGCTGTCAAGGCTGGATTTTGATGCGCGGTAGCTACTGCCATCTGAGTTATAGCCTCAGCTAGGGCTTGGGTGGCTTGGGCCTGAGCCTGAGTGGCTTGGGCCATTTCTCGAAGGAGTTCGGCAAAATCTGTCGGTTTCGTAGTGCATTGTGTAGGGTGAAACATTCTAACTAGCTAGCTTTAACTTAAGTCATAATCCAGACCTTGGTTAAGGTGTCATCTCTTTGGATTGGATATTTTTGTTGACACTTTATTGTTCTTTTTCCAGGAAAGGTCAACATCCAAAGCAGTTTTTTTGCTTCTAAGATCGTCGTCAATCCAGAAATTCCAGATATCGTCTACTTTAAGCAAAGGTTCAAGTAACGACTATACATTATTCATTTCCTCACTTGACAAGGTTTCAATTGGTCTAATTTGGTGCTTAATCTTATTTTCCTTTAAAAACGCAGGTTAGTTGATTTAGGACAATCAACTTCACAGAGGAATAGTCAAGTTTCCTTCCAAACAATACTGATGCCTGTGGATGAAATAAACCGTGGGTTGGTTTGGGTGAAGACCGTCGAAGAAGTCCTTAATTCGGAAGAAGTACTCTTTTTTTTGTGATTTATGAGATTGGCTGTGATGCATATATCCACATCGTTTACTCTAACATAATGAGAGGATAACCACTTTGGGTTAACAATTGTGTTTCAATATTAGGAAGGTGTTGTATGGATGGTTTGTACAATTCTGTCAATTGATGCTGGCCCAGACGATTGGTACTATCGATCGTATAGATGGTGCCAGAAGAAGGTTGATCAATAGGGTACCAGGTTTTACTGCAAAGCTTGTGACCAATATGATGCAAACACCCAGCTAAGGTGATAATTGTGTAGCACTGAATTTGAACTTTATAAAATTTGGACACATGTTCTGGATATCATAGTTTCATTATCTGCTTAACTCTTATTCATGCTGTTATAGGTATAAGCTGCAACTGATTGTTTCTGACAATACTGGTTGTCTTAACTTGATTTTATGGGATAAGGAGGTCTTTCAGTTGGTTGGCAGAACTACTGTTGAGGTCAAGGCATTATATGTGAGAATTTGATTTTATTGACCTAAACGCCAACAATGAGTTTCACACTATTTTGATCCCACAAAATATCATATTACTTATGTCTTCTGATTATTTTGTACGTTAGGTTGATACCCCTGACACCTACCCAATCATATTAGATGCATTGTTGGATCTTAAAGTAATGTTTAAGATCAATGTCAAATCCTCTAACTTGAACAGCCATGACTGGACTCTTAATGTGCTTAGAATTTGTCAAGATGAAGTATTGATCGATCGTTACAACACCCAACAGCCTTCATATGATGCAGCTGTAAGTAAACCTGACTTATTAAAAAATTTTAAGCTCTGCAATTGATCATCTATTAAATCAATTGAAAACCAACACAAATTAATTGACTAGGATGCTATCTCTATGGTTCGTAGGGTGTTGAAGACAACGTTACTCAAGTGGGAAGTGTGTATCTTGGTGGTGGGGATTCTGATGGGGCTCATCGGGTAACATGTCAGATGTTATGGTTTACTTAAATTCAATTTATATATTCGAATATCTAATATGACTTTGGGTCATTTTTTATTTTTGGTAGGACTTTGTTGATGACTCCGAAACTCTATCATCGCTAATGACACCCGCTAAACGAAGACATATTAAGCTGGAAAAAGAGAGTTGTACTGATGGGGACAACGATCCCCCCTGTCAGCTATCAAGCTCTAAAGATGATTAGGGCACCTCCAAGAAGAAATCAAGGCCTAAGTAGACCAGCACCAGCAATATTAGCTACACAATTGCTTTTATCTGCTCACTTTTTGAACCTTTATATGTATATCTATGTATTGGATAAATGGTTTCAAGTTACTACTAATTGTTATATATTTTGCACTCTTCGTAAACTTACTATGTCTGAATGTTTTGGGAGATATGCAATATTTGCTGTAGTAAAAGAGTTATGTCACACATGCAGTTTGTGACCGATGTCACAATTCATTGGATTCTTATAGTAATATATTTCGGTGTTAAATTTATAGTATGTCCTTTTTTTTGTTTCTCGAATCAATGTTATTCTTTCCATTCAATCAAGTTACTATTTCAAAGTTAAATCTGTTAATTTTGGCTTCATAAGAGAAGTTAATATCTTTCACGTAACAAGTAGTTTGCATAATAGTTCGTTTACTTTTTCTCAGAGGTTGTTGTAACAAATTCATATTAAGAAGGAATTTAAAAAAAAAAAATACGCCAAAAATGTGGCCAAACCCAGAACAAAAACTTGAGCTATACCCCGCTGCCTTTCTTAAATGCGCACAATTTAGATTCACATATATTTTGCTCCGAAAACTTAGAAATTGTCCTATGTTCACGTTTTATCTGCGCAAAGTCTTTGCACTGTCTAATATGCAGAATGACGGTGGGCCACAGTTTCCCATTTCCACACGTGAGACCGTCAGTTAAATTTAGCATCATATTAATATATGCAGCGGTTGGGTTAACTTTATTAGAAGCTAGGAATTATAGTAGTAGTAGTTTTACTTTACATAAGGTTCTAATGGGGATAGTGCTGACATTGCTGAAGGAGAGATGTTACAAATCAATACCTTCTAATCATCCTAACCATTTAGAGTTGTAGCCCGAAAATATCTATTTGCAGTGGTAGATATCTTATTATTGTAGGCTGGGAATTATAGTAGTAGTAGTTTTACTTTCCATATTGAAGTACTTGGAATATTAGTTCCAATGCAGAAGAAGAGATGTGACAAAACAAACCTGCACTGTACCAAACCATGGTGCCCAATCCCTATTGCTGTCAACTTTTAGTAGTAGTAGCTTTACTTTATAAGAGATGCGACACATCAAACCACTTCAGTATCTATGCCTATCTAAACATCCATAGGCACGTGTATGATGTACTCTGCTGATTTTTGGCGGTGCGAGACACAGCTGGAAAGAAATAATGGTACTTTTGTCAATCCCATCTATTACTACTAACGTGTACTTATGGGCTATATATCCTATTTGTTTTTGTTGACCAATCAGCGCATCCTTTATTGCCAGCACACAAACAGTGCAAGAATGGATTCAACAATGTGTAATAATGAAGTAACCTGCAGAAACAATAGGGTATAGACTCCTACATGGATGGATTCAACATGTCCACTACAGTACTTATGCAAAGTCGCATCGGGTTTGGTACTACCCTGCACATCCTTTTTTGCCATTTCACAATCAATCCATCCAGCATGTACTTACATTATTAAATAGATATTAAGGGGTACATCTATTCCTTTGCTTTTGTCCATCCATATGCTTCATCAAAAGTTATATTTAAAAAATCAAAATAAAGTGGATGTGCTGAGGTTTAAGTCCTTAACGTTATATTTATTTCATTATACATTAATAACGTTGAAGGAGTGGTTGTGCTTTCCTGGATGTTTGTACATATTGCTACAATTGCTATGAAAGCTAATGTATAGCTTTTGCCTCATAACTAAAGCACTGCACACACTAAAGTCCATACCCTTTTCACAACGACGGGAAATTTCTTTTTTTCAAAATGATGGCACTGCCACCAACCACTCCGTGTGCACACACTAATGTAAGATTTTTATGGAACTTTCACATTTAAGAAAAAAATTTCCTCAACTTTATAATTATTTAATCAGTGAAAGAAAAAATCAAAAGTTCAAAGCAAAAGTTAGTGTCAAATAGATTTCAAAGAAAAAAGTGAAATTATGTCATTTTTAAAAGTAAATCTTACTCCTCTCAACAATTTTATACTCCGTGTCATGTACCTATACTTTTCTGAAGGATATGAAGGATATTTTACGTTGGAATAAGATAAGGATAATACAAACAAGGAACTCTTAACTAAGTTTCTTATGTCAGATATTTTGCTAACACAAGTTTCTTCCGTCATATCCTTGGCTTTTACTTTATAATTTTCTAGACATTTCGTGGCTGCTTCTTTTGTTCATGCGGGGAGACGGTGGCCGAAGGTAAGCTCAAACATGACTAGATTACTACTATTGAACCTTTGACCCACATTTAGTTAGCCAAGAATGATTAACCCCAGGGCCCACACATGTATTAGATATGCTAAGTTCATCTTCCACGAGTGTTTTAATTACACACGTAACCTGTACCTATGCTTTACTTTCCTTTTAGTTTGTACCTATGCTTTACTTTCCTGTTACTCCTTTCATCTGAACTCCTCCCCTTTACATCCATTAAAATTGAGACATGACTTTTTCAACTTTTCATTTTCCATCACTGATAAGTCTATTACATCTTTCCACACGAAAGTAAAAAAATGAAGTAGTAGTTGTGCTTTCCTGTTAGTTTGTACTTATTGCTACAATTGCTATGAAAGCTAATGTATAGCTTTTGCCTCATAACTGAAGCACTGCACACACTTAGAAAAACTATCCTTTTCACAATTTGGAGAAATTTAATGGAGCAACACAGAGGCTACGCCACCAATCAGGCCGTCATTACGTGTGCAATGCTGCTTTCAATATGTGTTGATCACATAATACCTTTACATATAATATGTTATTATTTTTTCATTACATTTTTTCCAATGTACTATTATTTATTAGCCCAAATCAGTTTTGTACATTTATAAACATCATTATACCTAGTGAAATATAGATACTAACAATATGCATCATTCATGGCCTGTATATGTTGTACATGCATTAATCATACAAACCAAAGGTAGCTTCATGTAATTAATGCAATGATGATTTGGGCTATATATATTGAACCTGACGTTGTCAATGGGTTGCAAAACTTACTCCTTCGGCCAAATACTAATATCTGTTATAAACCCGACCTTGCTAAAAAAAAGTGATTGTGTTTCAATATATCCCATTTTTGGAAAATATGAATAGTGTCCCTCATCAAAACGGTCCATTGCCATTACTCCCGCAAGACATTATAGAAGATATTATATCAAGAGTTGATGTTTATACGGTGAGACGATGCAGATGTTTATCAAAATATTGGTACACATTTTTATACAGTGTTGATTTTGTGGTCAATCATTTTTTAACTTCTTCAAAATCTAATTCTGTTGTGTTATTGCATTATGGTCATCCATTGATGCAAAACTCTAATGATGTTTTGTAGTGGGTTAGCACAGAAGATGGAACGAATCTTCCATCTCCAAATCCATTTTCAGGTGTAGGGACACCAAATTGGTTTTCAGTTATCGGTGTTAGCAATGAAAATGTTTGTTTGATTCTCGCTATTAGGATCCGATAGTCATATTTTTGTTTGGAATCCAACAACCCAGTTGTGGAGAATAATTGAAGATCCAAGAATGGCTCAAGCGATTTTATAGGTGTTTATGTACTCTTTTGGATACCTAAAAAATTCAGTTTATTATCGTGTGGTTCAAATTTATAAGGAGGAAGCTGGAAATGCTCCATGCAAATTAAAGATTTTTAATTCTGCCATTAATCAGTGGAGTGATGCAGTTGATGTAAGTGGTGTCAATATTGGTAAGTTAGGATGTGAGAGCTTAACGCTTCAGGGCATTACATATTGGATTAACAAGTGTAGCACGAGCCAACAAGTGGCACAATCAATTTTTTGTATCAACTTAGAAAGTGGGAGTTATGAGGAAATTCTTATTCCATGCTCAGCCAGACAAGACTACAACGAAATAATAGGATATAAGGATACACTGGGTTACATATCCTACAATTACAGACCAACGACCTATATGATTGATATTTGGAGTGTTCTTAATGAACAACATGAAGTTATTTGGACCAAATTGTTCGCTATATCACAGGTTGATGTTGCTGAATCTCCCATTATGTGTATTAGGGATTTTTTAGTGGTAATCAGTGATGATATGGCAACTTTTGGATTCCCTGAATATAGATTGTATCCTTGCAAGGTCAAAAAACTTTATATGGACTTGATTCATATTGGTACCAATGATCGAATAATGTTTCATGCACGTTCATGGAAAAATCTAACTAATTTAAGGAACATTTTGCAAATATCTAGAGGACTTTTCCCAGTTTGATGTAAACATGATTTGATGAAATATGATTGGTAGATTTAAACTTGGATTCATTACTTATGTTGTATCCTTCCTAGATATGTTTAGAATTTAATGTGTTCACCTTGTGCAATTTTACGATCTTAGGGATACATTATATGAAACTGTTCTCCACTTACTTAATATTTTCTTTCTTCATGAACGGATGGTCTGTAGGTTCTTGCACCATAGTAGTGAGGACACAGGGAGATAATATACATGTACACAATGCCTTAAATTAGCATTTTGGAAGCAATGTTTCATATGGATGTTCGTAAACAATTGACCTATCATTATTCAGTGGCTATATACATAGTAGCATTACTTATATAATAACCTCTGAAAAGTCAACTTAATTGAATTATGCAAAGTAATAAAAAGTAATAAACCTATGAAACCCTATATGGGTTTAGGCTCTACAGTATTCTAACTATCACAGGCATCCAAAAACATTGAAGCAGCAAATACTTCTCTCTACAACTCCTTGAAAACGTAACCAGCACCAGCAATAAGGACATCGTTACTTGGATGATTTGCATTTGTGTAAAATTGCATTTTGCTATTCTTCACTATATCTGTGAGGCACATATCCATCCATCTTGCCATCATGTTGGGATAGCAGTCCAAATGGGTTTGAGATACTTTTGAAAGTGGGAGCTATATACACTAACACAAGCATCTGAAAATGCACAGCTAATACTGGGACATTATCGGCATCAAAGACTGCTAAACGCTGTAAGATATGAGAACACTTATTTATTATACTTACTCCTGAAGCATAGTCTTTTTTGGATAATAGTGACAAAATGCTACCGTCCACCACATGATTTTCATATCATGTGATTGGTTTTTTTTACATTTTTACATATAATATAAATAGCCATTTTATGTATATTGTCTTTTTGAGATGTGCTACTACTCTCCAAGAACCCCTCAAACAATTTGTATTAATGGAAAAAGGGTTGTTAATCAAATTTTGAAATACACATACACGTTAATTATGGTTTACACGTAGTAGTGGGTACACAGGGAGATAATATACATGTACACAATGCCTTAAATTAGATGGTATAGAAATGTTAAGTTATGGATGTGTGTAAACAATTTACCTATCATTATTTAGTGGCTATATACACAGTAGGTGACTTAATTGAAAACCTATAAAAAGTCATAAACCTATGAAAACTTATGTGGGTGTAGGCTCTATAAGATTCTAACTATCACATCCATCCAAAAACATTGAAGCACCAAACACTTCTCTCTACAACTCCTTGAAAACGTAACCAGCACCAGCAATAAGGAAGGAATTTGGATGATTTGCATTTGTTCCAATTGCATTATGCTATTCTTCACTGTATCTGTAAGGCACGTATCCATCCATCTTGCCACAACGTTTTCCAACTTGCCATCATGTTAGGATAGTAGTTCAAATTGGTTTGAGACACATTAGAAAGTAGGAGTTATATACACAATCACAAGCATCTGAAAAAAAGTAGCTAATATTGGAACACTATCGACATCAAAGACTCCTGAACGCTGTAAGATATGAGAAAACTTATTTATCGTACTTGCTTCTGAAGCACAGTCTTTTTTGGATAATAGTGACAAGATGATACCGTCCACCACATGTTTTTTATATCATTTGATCGGTTTTTTTACATGTTTACATATAATATTGTTTGCCATTTTATGTATATTGATCCCTATGGGATGTACTACTACTCACCATGGGAACCCCTTAAAAAATTTTAGTGTGGCTGGGTTGTTGCTAATAAATGTTCTACTATTTATTTAGCACTAATGGATAATTAAGAGAAATAGAATGCACAGAAGCGACGGGCACTTCTTTTGTCACAAAAGAAACAACGAAAATGGACTGCACGTGAAAAAGGTAGACTCATTCAACATTCTCACTTTTTAAAGGTTAATATTTTAACCTATTTGTGTTAGTAATTTGTGAATTAAGCATAAACTATAATTGACATTCCAAAGTTGAATAAAAGCTTGGAATTGTACACTGTTCAAACTAATGAAGTTGTTCAATTCAGTGATGAAAAAAACACAAGTATAGACCACATAAAGGATAAATTTTTCCGTGCATTTTTTTAGGACCATCTATAGTGAGGTTGATTGTGCAAATATACACAGTTTATCATCTAATTTTATAATTTTGTTTGATTGTTAATATCACCTCAATTATGTAGAGAACTTTAACGAAGATTTATATCATGCCCACGTAAAAAAAACAAGGAAAGACAACGCATTTGGTGGCAACAATGAATTGCAACCTGAAGCTGGAAGAAGTCATTTACGACAGATATCACTCGGTAAGCACATCTATGAAACAAATATTACCTTTGTCATTTTATATATGAAGTCAAATTTAATGTAGTGTAAGTATTTATCACCATATAGGCGTACCATTGACCATTGCAAACAGTAGCACATGTGGGTTGAGATGTGTGAACAACACTTTTGGAACATCATCTGCTATAATTGAGCAATCTAATAGTTGTTTGCAATCAACATCGGGTGCAATGCTTAAAGGAAAACTCAATAAGGGGAGACATTTGATTAGCCCTTCGAGTAAGAGTGTTGTAGTTTCAGATTTGGGAGTTGATCAGAACTCCACAAATTACACACAAGGTAATGTATTAGTTTATGATTGGGTTTAATTATTGTGTCTGATTGTTGTGTATCTAAATCCGATAGGTTTGTGAAACGTTATTTATGAATAATTATACTATGTACTCATGCCTCATAATTTTTTTTCTTCAGGTTTTCAAGTTGGATCTATCACAAATATAGATAATCAACATTTAGATGGTAATTCTTACAAATACAAAATGATATCATAATTTTAAGGAGTATATACTTACATTGATCCCGTTGTGAATATGAGCATTGAATCTATACATTCTGGCTAACTACCAATTAAATATATAATTTAATTTTATATATTAATAGGTGATATATCTGGATCAATTGCTGAAGTTGGACCTATCCCAGATCTATGTGATGAGCAATTATTAGGTAACATTCTCATGTATGACAATGCCTTTTTTTATATTCAATAATGTCTAATGATCAATTGTATATATCAAACATCCATGGTATTCGTGTTCCTGGATGGAAATAACTGATCAGTTTTTTTTAGTTATATTACTATTTCATAATATATGAATTTATTTATTTGAGATTGATCCCACTGTGATTATCAAATACAAAATGATATCATACTTTTAAGGAGTATATACTTAAATTGATCCCACTGTGAATATGAGCATTGAATCTATACATTCTGGCTAACTACCAATTAAATATATAATTTAATTTTATATATTAATAGGTGATATATCTAGATCAATTGCTGAAGTTGGATCTATCCTAGATCTATGTGATGAGAAATTATCAGGTAACATTCTCATGTATGACAATGCCTTTTTTTTTATATTCAATAATGTCTAATGATCAGTTGTATAGATCAAAAATCCATGGTATTCGTGTACTTGGATGTGAATAACTGATCAATTTTTTTAGTTATATTACTATTTCATAATATTTGATAATATTTATTTGACATTGTAGCAGATAAGGAAGAACAAGTTTTGACAAATGTTGGGCATGAACAAATAAGTGGTATGAAACATATTTATCACTGTCTTATTAAGTATTAGTTCCTCAATTTACATTATGTATAAAAGATGTGTACAATGCATGGAAACATTACACAAATTCTAATTGTTATTATCAAAATTATTAGTATACTCATTTTACAATAACAATTATCAGATTATTAGGATATCGAAGATGCAACACACTGTTGTTAGGAATGTGGTGCATTATTTTGGTTTGACGAGCGAATTAAGAAGAATATTAGAGCCAATGTTCCAAAGTTCTCTCTTTGTTGTAGACAAGGACAAGTTACACTCCCTTTATTGCAAAGGCCGCCAGCAAAGTTGGAAGAGTTACTATTTCATAATACTGAAAGGGGGTTTCACTTTCGCAAGAATATCAGGTCATATAACAGCATGTTTGTTTTCACTTCTCTTGGTGCTAAAGTATGTCGATCTGTTAACACAGGCAAGGGTCCACCTACATTTATTATGCATGGACAAAACTACCATCTAATAGGTAGTTTATTACCTGCTCAAGGCTGCTCTGCAAAGTTTGCACAATTCTATATATATGATACACAAAACGAAGTTCGGAATCGCCTAAATGCTATCAGGTTTGTTAAATATCATTACAAGTCTAAAGAAGAATAAAGATAATTGACACCACATTAAGTAAGACAAATAAACTCAACTAACACCAATTTTTTGTACGTGATGTCTGATGTTAATTCTATTCATATTGTCTTTTACAGTTCAACTAATCATGGTACCAATCTTCATCCAGAGATAGTTTCTGACTTGAAAAACATGTTAGATGAGCATAATGTGCTAGCACAATCATTCCGCCTTGCTAGGTTCACCGTCAATCATAATACAAATGGAGATATCAAATTGAGATTGATTGGAAAAAGTGGTAAAGATGGTAGACATTATAACATTCTTACTGTTTCTGAGGTTGCACTATTGGTCGTAGGTGCCTTCGACATAGCAAAAGGAGACAGGGACATTGTGGTCGAGACTCGATCAGGATCCCTTACAAGAATAAATGAGTTGAACCCATCTTACCTTGGTTTGCAATATCCCTTGCTATTCCCATATGGTGAGGATATACCTTTGAACAAGAAAGATCCAACAAATCTAAAAGGCCGTAATAGATTAACTATGAAGGATTTCTATTCATTTAGAATACAAGAGAGGCATACAGAAAGGTCAACTCTTCTTTATTTTAGAAGGTTATTTCAACAATTCCTGGTGGATGGTTACTCCACCATTGAGGCATCTAGACTAGCATGGGTTTGAAAAAATCAGAAAAAACTTAGGTCGGAGATGTACAAAGGATTGGTAGATGCTGTTCTCAATGGTGAAACAAATGCAGCATGTGCAGGCAAGAGAATAGTCATCCCTTCATCTTTTACTGGTGGAGCACGATATACGGTTTAAAATTATTAAGATGCAATGGCTATTTGTAGAACTATCGGCTACCCGGATTTGTTCATCACCTTCACATGTAATCCCAAATGGCCTAAAATCCAACGATTTGTTGGTACAAGAAACCTAAGACTTGATGACAGGCCAGACATTTTGACAAGGATTTTTAAGACTAGGCTTGATCAAATGATTAAGGATATCCGTCTAAATAAAATATTTGGGACAGTTAAAACAGGTATTCAATTTATATAGTTCAAATATACAGATGCTTTTATTTACAATATCTTGATTGAATATAGTAGTAATTGAATATTTACATATTTACGTTTAAGAATGTTTTGCACAAATATTTACTTATATAATATGCACTTTTATAGTTATATACACAATAGAGTTTCAAATGCGTGGACTACCTCATGCTCACATATTGGTTTTTCTTGGACAAGAGGACAAGTTTCCATGTGCCACGAACATTGACAACATTATCTCAGCTGAGATACCAGATAAAGTGTTAGATGCTCCGTACTACAATGCAGTAAAAAACTTCATGATGCATGATCCATGTGGTTCATCTAGAATTGACTCTCCATGTATGGACAACGGGAGATGTACGAGGCACTTTCCCAAGAGGTTCACCGAATCAACTTCTATTGATGATGACGGATATCCAAATTATAGAAGAAGAGATGATGGAAGAACTATTAAGAGGTCAAAGATTTCACTCGATAACAGGTTTGTGGTGCCACATAACAAGTACCTACTGTTAAAATATGAAGCGCATATCAATGTTGAGTGGTGTAACCAATCACGTTCCATGAAATATCTATTCAAGTATGTCAACAAGGGTACTGATCGTGTGATTGCCTCCTTCTACAAAACATTTGATGATGGGAACACTAACGAAGTTGATGGAGTTAGTATGTACTATGATTGCCGATACATTTCACCCTACGAAGCAGCTTGGCGGATATTCGGGTTTTAACTTCATTATAGGGATCCATCGGTAGAAAGATTGTCGTTTCACTTGCCAGATGAACAAAATATTGTATTTGAGGATGACGATCCGGTGGATGATGTTGTGGCCCGACAAACTGTCGCGCAATCCCAGTTTTTAGCTTGGTTTGATGCTAATGCCAAATTTGAGGAGGCACATAATCTCACATATTCTAAATTTTCTACAATATTTGTATGGAAGAAAGATATTCGATAATGGAACTTGAGGAAGACCAAGATTACTAAAATTGGCCGCATATATTTTGTTCCCCCAAACTCAGGTGAACGATACTATTTAAGATTGTTACTCAATTTGGTTAGAGGACCTACTACATTTGAAGATATAAGAATAGTTGGGGGCACCGTATATCCAACTTTTAGAGATGCATGTTATGCTAGGGGTTTGTTGGATGACGACAAAGAATATTCTGATGCAATTGAAGAAGCTAGCCATTGGAGATCTGGTCAATATCTTCGCAAACTATTTGCTAATTTGTTGTTCTCTAATTCTATGAGCAAGCTAGAGTTGGTATGGAAAAATAATTGAAAATTATTGTTTGATGGTATTTTACATAGTCAACGATTACTTTTGAACCATCCAGGTACAACCCAGTTTGAACATAATAACTATTAATTAATTCCAACAATCAATTACTCTAATTGTTATGTAGTAATTCCATTCTGCTGATACTATCTTCCAAACATCTGTAATTATTATGACAGGTTTGCAATTGACTGATGAAGACTGTCCAACATGACGCTTGCTGACATTGAAAAGCTTCTTAACAGCAACAACAAGAGTTTGCATGACTTTCCCACCATGCCATTTCCTAATTTAGATTTGGCCACTGATGCTGAACAATATTCACATAATAAACTCATTTGTGATGAGCTTCGGTATGAGAGAGCTGAATTGTCTGTAAAGCACAAGGAATTGCTATCGAAGATGACGGAAGAACAACAAGGGGTTTACAACGAGATAATGCAAGCTATCCAAAGTGATAATGGAGGTGTGTTCTTCCTATATGGTTATGGAGGTACCGGCAAGACATTCGTGTGGAACACACTGGCATCTGCTCTTAGATCTAAAGGTAATATTGTACTCACTGTTGCCTCTAGCTGTATTGCCTCATTATTATTACTGGGTGGTAGAACCGCACACTCTAGATTTGCCATTCCCTTGATTCTCGATGAATTCTCCACATGCAACATAAAACAAGGAAGTCATCTTGCAGAGCTTATAATCTGTTCTAAGTTGATAATTTGGGACGAAGCTCTGATGATGAATAAGCATTGCTTTGAGGCATTGGATAGAACCATGAGAGATATTATGCAATTTGAAAATGCGTTGAGTGCAACACTACTATTTGGAGGGAAAACAGTTGTGTTTGGTGGTGATTTTAGACAAATATTGCCTGTGATATCTAAAGAAAGTAGACAAGACATTGTTAATGCTACAATCAACTCCTCATACTTATGGAGTGATGTCAAAATTCTAAGACTAACGAAGAACATGCGTCTATATTCAAATCACACAAACACAAATGTTGATGATCTTAAAGAGTTTGTAGATTGGATTCTCCGTCTGGGAGATGGGAAACTTGGTGACTCCGTCAATGGTGATGACAAGATCAAAAATCCCAGGTGATTTACTTATTGATGAATGAGATGACCTTATTAAGGCTATTGTTAAGTCAACCTACGGGGATTATATCGCACACTCACATGATGAGAAATATTTAGAGGGGAAAGCCATACTTGACCCTACTTTGCACTTAGTCGATGAAATCACCCAATACATGATTGATTTGACTTCTAATTGTGAAAAATAGGGAGAGAGTAATATGTATGAATGTCTATGTATTTCCGTGTGTCTCTGTACATGGAGGCTAAGCCTATTTATAGGTTAAAACCTAACGGCCAAAATACAACGGCCAAGAACAAATTATAATCAAATCAAATCAAATCAATTTATAATTTACAATTATTAAATACAATTATTAACATCCCCCCTCAAACTCAAGTAGTATTTGATGAAACCAACTTGAGTTTGGAGACCAAGGTGTTGAAGCGACCAGGATGATGAGCTTTTGTGAATATGTCGGCAGGTTGGTCAAGGGTTCCAATTGAAATGAGGCGAAGAGCACCGCGCAAGATGTGTTGACGAATGAAGTGACAATCAATCTCAATGTGTTTGGTACGCTCATGGAAGACATCATTATGAGCAATTTGAATAGCACTTCGATTGTCACAATATAGGTCGGTGGCAGAGGATTGAGAGATGCCCAGATCATCAAGGAGCCAACGTAACCAAAGGAGTTCAGAAGTGGTGTCGGCAAGAGCCCGATATTCAGCCTCAGTACTAGAGCGGGCAGTCAATGTTTGTTTCTTGCTTCGCCATGAGATAAGGGAGTCACCGAGGAAGATGCAGATGTCATGTGATTACAACATGCAGAATCAAAATACCATTTTGTATTACCTGAGGTGGTAGACAAGGCAACAGGAGTATTACTGGAAAGTGAAAGAAGTTGTTTCAGTAAGGACTCAATATCACCTGAGGAGACTGCAGCGGTAGAGGTGGCGGAGGGAGAGGCCACAGTGTCATTGGCAGCGGTAGTGGCAAGCACGGCTTTAGAAGTACTGGAGCGTTGTTGAGTTGTAACATGAGCAGGCCTTGGTGGGCGAGTGGGACAATTCTGAATAACATGTCCTGGCTTTTTACAGTAGCGGCAAACAAGAGCATTACAGTGGGGTGCGATATGACCTTTCTTCTTACAGGTACGACATTCTATGGTGGGGCAGTTGGGAAGGAGATGTCTCGGTCGATGACAATATCGACAAGATTTACTCATGTCATCAGTAGTTGCAAAAACCATGTCTGTGGTTAGTTTGAGGAGCCCTAAACGGGTTTCTTCAGACTTGAGACGAGGGAGAGCATCCTCAAGAGTGGGCAAGGGATCTTGATGGAGCAGGGATGCCCGAACAGGTTCATAGTCATCAGTGAGAGCCATCAAGAATTGGATGAGCCTAGTGCGATTACGATACTCGTCATATCGCTTAGCGTCACTTTTGTGCTTCATGGCAGGTTCGCATGATGCCAATTGATCCCAGATAGCTTCCATCTGAGCCAAAAATTCATAAACAGCTTGTCCGGGTGCTTGTTTGAGATTGTGGAGTTCCTTTAGAAGTTGATACTGATGAGATAAATCAGAGATAGTATAACGATTTTGCAAGTGATCCCCTACCTCCTCGGCGGTGTCATACCGGCCAAACTGAAGATGAATGCTAGGAGTTGAGGTATTGCGAAACCAGGTGATTATTTGGTGATTTTTACTATCCCATTCTTCTAATGTGTAAGTAAAAGTTTCGTCAGAATCATCTTCAGGTTTGACAGGACACATAATATCACCTGTTATATAACGCCATAGTTTACGGCCTTTCAAAAAACCACGCATTGCCTCAAC
>QANU01037267.1:0-31635 GCA_003254905.1 Nissolia schottii | reverse complement strand
ATTCTTTCAACCTCAATTACTCTAATAGTAACTTTCCAAATTTAATTCTTTTAAAAGTAATTTCTCTAAACGTTAAACTAAATATTTTTCTATGTTATGGAATAAAGAGTTTAATTGCTATGCATTATAAAGTGTTTTACACTCATTCAATTAAATCGTTTCATATATATGATTTTTCAAATAATGAAAGAAAAATAATCAAACATTTTTGTTTCTGTATCAATATTTAATTGGACAATAATATATAACTATTGAACTGTAGAAAGAACATGGACATGATGTTGTTTTAATAAGTGCTTAAACTTAACTAATAATATCTATGTGAGATTAATTTCTATACACTAATTATATAAAATGGTTTACACCAAGGTTGTCAAACTCGAGAGTTTAAGTAAACTCGTGAAGGCTCAGTAAACTCGACTCTTAAACTCGTAAGAGTTTACATATGTAACAAAATATGTTATAAGCAATATAATTAGGAACTAAACATGATTAAATTTAATGTACATAATTGACATTGAATAATGTTAACTTTAAAATAAAATAAATAAAAATATCATAAAATACATCTTAATACATGACACTTAGTTATGTCATACTTTATTCTGTATATGTATTATACTTTATAGTTTGATAAAGCATAGCTCAGTTATGATAAATATGTAAAATTGGCTTAGTAAACTCAATAGATATTGTCTAACACACACAAAATCAATTAAGTATCTAAAAAAGTTACCAAATTTATACATCTTGAGGTAAACTCGTAAACTCGTAGGTAGATTTTAACTTGTAAACTCGCTAGTAAAATCGAGAGTTTACTTAAACTCGTACGAGTTTACCAAAAAAGAATTTACATGAGTGTTAACTCGTTTTGTGTAGTAAAATCGTAAACTCTTACGAGTTTACGAGTTAACTCGAGAGTTTAATAACCATGATTTACACTAATACATGAGCTCTTTTAAACTAGCCTCGTCAGCATTCTGTAATAGATGTTGATCTCTCGCTCATTTGCTAATTCCCCTTCCGGTGCAGTAGTCTTCTTCCCCAAGCAGCAACCTTCATAAGGGTCCGTTGAATTTCATTGCAGGTATTGCATTGCCTTTTTATTTGATTTACCTTGTCTTTATTTATTTTATTTTTTGATTTGTTTGAGTTGCATTTGAATGAGTGAATGGCATGTCATGAAGATTCAACATATTGCATTTGGACAAGTCAGTCAATGTTAAAACATATTGTAAAAGAAACTAAAAGAAAGGAATGTCCAGCTTCACACTTCGCCCAAAAATTTTATTTGCCTTAGTTGTTAATGCTCAAACTCCGGAGGAGGTTGTTGTCAAGCTTGTCATTTTAAGTTCTCTTCAAGTTTTTATTCCTTTGTATTGTGTAGATGGGAAAAATGATCGATTATTACATTGGCCATTCAGTTTTTTATTTTCCTCTTTATTTTTTTAAAAAATTTTAATTTGGCATCAGGTTTTGCCTCTATTTGCTTTGTTTCACGCGAAGTAATGTTGGGCAAGCAGGAGCTGTGCAAGTGTAACAATAAGCAAGGGGAAAGAAGGAATAGAAGAAAAAGAAAGTGCTACCACTAAGCCAATACAAAGCAACAATTCACAACAGAAACAGCTATGCAAACATAGAACGTGCAGCAACGAGACGTTGTTAGAAGGAGTGAGAGAAGAAGAATACCAGCTACAAAAAATGGGAAGAATTCATCATAGTCGGGGAGGCCGTCAGCGGTGGTGATCGGGTTCAGATTGACCCTGTGCTCGTGATTCCGTCATCCCCTGTTTTCAATCATCTGAAGCTTTCCCTCTGTTTCGTTTGAATTTTGGTGCTGTTCTGTTTTATTTCTGCAACTAGGAGACTGACTCTTAAAATGCACCGTTAGTGTGCCCTTGTGGTCGGACATATATACCCTTCATTACCGTTACAGCAAGATACGATTCATGGGTGAACTGCACTGCTACAGGTGTTGGCATTATTCTATCATGCGAAAAGAGATTCAGCCACATTCTCTGGTGTTTTGTGCTGCATCAAAAGTCCCCGTCCCTGATGTGAGTATACTTGACTTAAATCTGTTCCTAATTTTTTTTTATAGAAGTTGGTACTCAAGTTAGAGTTTCTTATAACTTTTTAGTTAGTGTACAAGTAAAAAAACAGTCCAACTTCCGTGGGCGTCAAACTTGAAATTTAGAGCAATAATTGGTACTGGGCACTTAGCATTGAGGATGAGGATGGATATGCCAAGTTGACGGGCGCCCGATGGTGCTAGTGATGGCATTGAGTTCAGAGACCATATAGGCGTCCAATGGACTGAATGACATTTACAACTTGTTACAATGGAAGATTAGTGGGATGGTACAATTTCAAGGTTGCCAACAGCATGGAGATTAAGTTTCTCCGTACTCATTAGCCTGCTAAATAGTCTGCTGGTCTTTACATAAGGTGCATCATCCATGTGACTTTGTTTTATCTGACGGTGTCAAATTTTGCAGGAATGTAGTAGAAGCAGAATTATGTTTTAGGCGTTTGCTAAGTTAATCAACGGTGTCATATAATAGAATTTTGCCATGTATGTATTGTTCTTGGAACAAGAATTAAGTGCCACTTGTGGAAATTGAATAGAAATGGCTTTCAGTTCTCCAATCCTAAAACTGTTCTTGGTGCTCATTCTACTAAGCTCAGGGAAGCTGTTGTTTCAATGTGTGGCGTAATATAAATGAGAAAGAAAAGAACTGTTTCCCCCTTTCAAATAAGCATATTCTAATTATGAACGAGTAGATGATAATCATTATGGCAGATAAATGTGTTATTTATGCGTCAATTCACAATTCATTTATCATTTGGATGAGATTTTAATAGAGTATGAGTCTTATTAAAATCTCATCTAATGATAAATGTATTGTAAGTTGACAGTGACATTATGTTTTATAAATAATGAAAACAACTAACATTTTTTTTAATATAAAATTTGATTTAGTTTTATATATAAAAAGTATTTATACATGTATCTAAAAATTACACATGTATAAAAAAGAATTTGTACACTAAATATTACTTTCTGCGTCATACAAAACCAGGATACCCCTGACAATAATATATATATATATATTATAATAAGGAAAGCAATTAGAATCTCGAGGCCTAGGTAGTAGTATAGTGGCCGATGATGCATGTTGAATTCTCATACCCTCTACGCACCGCAACTCATAAAACCACACAACACATTAAAAGCAACACGAAAACAAATTCTCAAAGGTTCTTTCTCTGTTCCATAACAAACCAACCAAAGATGACTACTAAAAACGAGAGCTTCCATTTTTTGACCATTTTCCCTAAACCGCTTCGTAACAATTTCCAACATTTCTGCTGACACACAAACACACACACACCCTCGTGCCATTCCCATTCAACGTTGAACGTCCACGTCAACCCCCACCGAACCAGAAAGCCAATCTTTTCCCTCAATCCCCATTTTTGTCCCAACAACAAGGCTCCCCCTACTTAAAAGATTCAAGCTTAAGCTTAGCTATGTTGAAGTTGCGTGTGTGCGGGTGTTGGAAGCAAGAGACCTTCCGGTGAAGGACTCTTATGTGAAGCTCAAGCTTGGGAGGTTCAAGTCCAAGACTAGGACGCTGAAAAACACTTGCAACCCCGTTTGGAACGAGGAGTTTGCTTTGCAGTGTTAATGGTTCTTCCTCTTCTTCTTCTTCTTCTGTGGATTACCATTTTGTGGGTGAGGTGCGGGTTCCTGTAGGCCCGGTTGCTTCTGTGGAAAGGAAAACGTTTCCCCGACGTGGTTCTCTATTCAGAGCCCCAAGAGTGGGAGATTCTTCAACAAATTTTGTGGTTTGTAATGTTTCCCCCTTTCATTAATCAAGTTTTTTCTTTTTTTTCTTTTTTCTGAATTGGTCTTATATGGTGATGTATAACACTGCGCATGCTGTTTTTCTGTGCTTCAAATGTCTTCGGAAAAAAGTATATAGAAAGAGAGCAATGGGACTGCTCTTAACAATTTGTGATCAAAATGGGGACATCTATGAAGAAAGCTTGTGATGGAAATTTGGAAGCATAGACATCATAGGTTCATTATTATTTATTACTGCATTTGGTTGCTGACATTTTGTTTTCCATTTTTGTGGCCAAAAAGTTAGCATTCTTTCAGCCCCTTTGTTCCCCTTTCCCACCCTTTGTAATAGTTGNCACAATGTGTTTGTCACAAATGCATAAAAATGCAGAATTTGATGTATTGCAGAATTGTGCAAACTTTATATGGGCATATGTGCAAACATTAAATGGGCGTATGTGCAAACATTATCACAGGTCACAGGTCACAGCATAAGTTATGTATATCTTATTCCTTTCCTTCCTCCCGTCAATTATGCTTTGGTTTTTTTTGAACTTCTTTCTTTTTTAGTTAAAATATGATAACAAGCAGCAACATCTTCAATCACTCATCTCTCTAACAAATCTTAGATCTTGCACATAAAATCACAGAGAACGACGAGGTCGAAGAGAACGACGAAGTCGAAGAGGACGACGAGCAATGAACAGCAAAAATTTTCGAGAAAGAGAACGAAGCGTGGGTTCACGCGTGTGTTGGTGAGAGTGGGAGAAAGAGTGGATGAAACGGTTATTTGTGTATTCTAATACGGGTGTATGTATGGTGTATGATATATGGGTGTACATGTAGCATAACTGTTGTGAAAATTACACATGTGTAAAAAAAAAAATTTGTACACTAAATATTACTTTCTGCGTCATACAAAACCAGGATATCCCTGACAATAATATATAGGTAGTAGTATAGTGGCCGATGATGCATGTTGAATTCTCATACCGTTTACGCACCGCAACTCAAAAAACCACACAACACATTAAAAGCAACACGAAAACAAATTCTCAAAGGTTCTTTCTCTGTTCCATAACAAACCAACCAAAGATGACTACTAAAAACGAGAGCTTCCATTTTTTGACCATTTTCCCTAAACCGCTTCGTAACAATTTCCAACATTTCTGCTGACACACAAACACACACACACCCTCGTGCCATTCCCATTCAACGTTGAACGTCCACGTCAACCCCCACCGAACCAGAAAGCCAATCTTTTCCCTCAATCCCCATTTTTGTCCCAACAACAAGGCTCCCCCTACTTGAAAGATTCAAGCTTTTGACGTATAATGGTATAAGCTTAGCTATGTTGAAGTTGCGTGTGTGTGTGTGTGTTGGAAGCACGAGACTAGGACGCTGAAAAACACTTGCAACCCCGTTTGGAAGGAGGAGTTTGCTTTCAGGGTTCACGATTTGGAGGATGTGCTTGTTCTCTCTGTTGTAAATAGTGGCGGGGATGAATTGAGGGTCATCAGCAGCAGTGTTAATGGTTCTTCCTCTTCTTCTTCTTCTTCTTCTTGTGTGGATTATCATTTTGTGGGTGAGGTGCGGGTTCCTGTAGGCCCGGTTGCTTCTGTGGAAAAGAAAACGTTTCCCCCGACGTGGTTCTCTATTCAGAGCCCCAAGAGTGGGAGATTCTTCAACAAATAGTGTGGTTTGTAATGTTTCCCCCTTTCATTAATCAAGTTTTTTCTTTTTTTTCTTTTTTCTGAATTGGTCTTATATGGTGATGTATAACACTGCGCATGCTGTTTTTCTGTGCTTCAAATGTCTTCGGAAAAAAGTATATAGAAAGAGAGCAATGGGACTGCTCTTAACAATTTGTGATCAAAATGGGGACATCTATGAAGAAAGCTTGTGATGGAAATTTGGAAGCATAGACATCATAGGTTCATTATTATTTATTACTGCATTTGGTTGCTGACATTTTGTTTTCCATTTTTGTGGCCAAAAAGTTAGCATTCTTTCAGCCCCTTTGTTCCCCTTTCCCACCCTTTGTAATAGTTGCAGCATGGTATGGAGATTCATCCACTATTAGAAACCATTAGGGAAATTCCTTCCCAGTCAGCATGGGTACATTTTAGCATTTAATCTTGTGGTTACTTTTTATATAGCAAGTTTATACTTTCTGTATCTGCAGAGTATCACCTACTTAGGGATTTAATTGGAAAAATGTTAATAAAAATGTGTAATCATGAGCTGATGATTGTGCATTTCACATCCGTATTTTTCATTTTTTAGTGTTTATTTCTTTTATAATTTTGGAACCAAACTCCAACATGTCAAACTGATTTTTAGCTTAATGTGTTGTATAACCAGGGAAAATTCTCCTTACCATTTCTCTTAAAGGTAAAGGGCATTTCGTCAATCACACAAGCTCTCAAAATTCAACTGTTGCAATTGAGGACTCAAGAGACTTGGAAGGTCCACAAGTTTCATCTCGGCCCCATTCTAGTAAAATGGGTGAAGGCAAACAGCTGTTTAAGGCTATTGCTAATCGTCTCGATAGGATTTTCAACAAGAAAGATGGAAGCTCGAAAGCTGAGGATTCTTCAGAAACAACTAGTTTTTTATCTGATTCTGAAGATTGTGTACAGGAAAATCCATCTCCTTGTAGCTTTGAAGAAGCCATTGCACTGATGGAGTCGGAAGATAACAAACCGGAAATGCCTGAAAATTTGCAGGGCGGAATTCTGGTGGATCAGGTTTATGCAGTATCTCCATACAACCTCAATTTGTTTCTTTTTGCACCAAATTCACAGTTTAGGAAAGACTTGGCAGAATTGCAGGGCACGACAAATGTGCAAGAGGGGCCTTGGGTGTGGAAACCTGGAGACACGCCTTGTTTAACGCGAGTTGTTTCATATACGAAAGCTGCTACAAAACTAGTTAAGGCAGTTAATGCCACTGAGGAGCAGACCTATGTTAGAGTGACTAAAGATGAATTTGCTGTACTTGTTAGCGTAAGCACACCCGAGGTCCCATATGGCAACACATTTAGGATTGAATTGCTTTACACGATAATGCCTGGAGGAGAGTTATCTACCAGAGAGAAATCCTCCCGTCTTGTGGTATCCTGGGGCATTATCTTCCTACAAAGCACAATGTTAAAAGGAATGATAGAAGGGGGGACTCGACAAGGATTGAAGGAGAGTTTTGACCAGTTCTCCAACCTAATTGCTCAAAATTTTAAGGTGTTAGATTCGGCAGATGTACCGGACAAGGAACACTTGTTGGCAACTTTGCAAACAGAAGACCAGTGGACTTGGTGGCTGGCTATCAAGTACTTTTGGAATTTCACAGTGGTTTCCACCTTTTTCATGCTTTTGTATGTGTTGCTGCATATTTCACGGTGCGGCCCGAGTCAACCGCAGGGCTTGGAATTCAGGGGGCTTGAATTGCCAGATAGCTTTGGAGAACTTATTACAAGTGGAATTTTGATCATCCAGTTGTACCGTGTTTTCAATATGGTCTCTCATTTTGTGCAAGCTAGATTTCAAATGGGTAGGCATATTATTTGAACCTATTGTTATGCTTGTTATCACTGATAATTGACATTTGATGGGGGTTTAATTTTGAGTTCATTTTGTTCTAACAGGAACTGACCATGGCCTAAAAGGAAATGGCGATGGATGGGTTGTTACTGTGGCTTTGATAGAGGCGGTTGACTTGGCATCCTTGGAGTCAACAGGGTTTTCAGACCCCTATGTAATTTTCACCTGCAATGGACAAACAAGGTCAAGCTCTGTGAAGCTCCAAACACCCGATCCTCGATGGAATGGTTTGGATTAATTTGGTACTTATCTGCATGAATTATTTCTTTGAAATGACTATATTTTTACTGGCTTTCTCTATTGGTCTTTAAACAAATATGCAGAGATATTGGAGTTTGATGCTATGGAAGAGCCACCATCAGTTTTAGATGTGGAAGTTTTTGATTTTGATGGTCCATTTGACCAGGATATTTCACTTGGACATGCTGAGATAAATTTCCTAAAGCACACATCGACAGAATTGGCAGACATGTGGGTCTTGCTCGATGGAAAGCTCGCTAAGTCTGCTCAATCAAAGTTGCATTTGAGGATTTTCTTGGATAATAATAAAGGAGTTGAAACAATTAAGGAATATTTGGAGAAGATGGAAAAAGAAGTAGGCAAAAAGGTAAACACTTGGAACCTAAAATCTAAGTGTTTCTTACAAAGTTTTTTCTTTCCGTTACCTTAGTGTCACATACTGTTCAAGCAACTGGTTTTTCACTGTTTGTGTTATGGAGCAACAGAACTTTTACTTGTATCCGACTAATGATGGGTGGATGGCAGTTGAATCTTCAATCGCCTCATCGGAACTCTACATTTCAGAAATTGTTTGGATTGCCTCCGGATGAATTTCTAATCAAAGATTTCACCTGTTACCTGAAGAGAAAAATGCCTTTACAGGTACTATACTTGCTGAATATATAATACTTCAAAGTTCAGACTAGATCATTTTTAGAATAAAGGTGTACTGATGAATAAACATAATAATCAACTTGGTGATATTCGAGTAATGAATTCCTCAAACTAAATGAAGGGTGCCTTCCTGCTGTAGGGAAGGCTGTTTCTTTCGGCTAGGATTATGGGGTTTTATGCCAATTTGTTTGGACATAAAACCAAATTTTTCTTCCTTTGGGAAGATATTGAAGACATACAAGTGCTCTCTCCATCATTTGCATCAGTAGGAAGCCCTATATTGGTCATAATTCTGCAAAGAGGTCGAGGACTTGATGCAAGGCATGGTGCGAAGACTCTAGATGAAGAAGGAAGGCTTAGGTTCCATTTCCAATCATTTGTGTCATTTAGTGCTGCCTCCAGGTATTAGTTGGGAATGCATACATTTCTAATCTTATCTACTGAGTTGATGGCATTTATTCACATTTAACTGACTGACATTTTTTTTTTCTATAAAAGAACAATCAGGGCCTTGTGGAGAGCAAGAGCATTGAACCCCTTCCAGAAAGGACAACTTACAGAAGAGCATGAAGATCAAGATGAAGGCTCTGTGATTCCTGAAGACTCTGAATATATCCTGGACAATGAAGGGAAAATGTCCAAGATTTATTCTGCAGAATTTCCAATTAAGGTGGGCACTCAATAGCTCTTTTATTTTTTTACCCATAAGTTTTCTCCGCCGGAGGCAACCTTGTTTGAGGCACTATGGGACACTAAATGCGAGCACCTCTCCCGGTGCCATGATACTAAAACGTGCATGTTATTTGATTCATAAAATTGGAGATTAGTGATTATGTATGAGAAATAAAATTTAGTCGCACCTCATATTTTTACTTTGAATTTGAAGCTTTGCAGCCTTTCTGAAATCAACATGAGAGACTTAGTTCCTATATAACTGCCAGTTCAAAACTCATTTTCAGTCTCTTGAGATAATAATTTAAGACTCTAATTCGATCCAATATCAGTGTGAAGTTTTTCACAATGTGTTAACACTCGGCACATTATTTAGAGCTTGACTTCCAAGGTGATTGTTGTAATAGTCAAACTCTTTTGCTGAGCTAGCGATACATGATTGGATGATAGTTGTGCAAGTTGTCTAGCAGTTTCCAATTTACAATTAGCATTTATCATATTTGGAAGACATAAGGTACCAAACATCCTTAGTAATGAGCTAGTAATACATTCTTTAACAACTAAGGTTCTTGTGTACATTGTATTTTGTGACTATAATGTGTTGCGTTACTCTTTGCACAGATGAGATCAATGATGGGCATTTTCGATGGAGGAGACCTGGAGCATAGAATCATGCATAGAACAGGATGTATGAACTATGAAACTACTTCCTGGGAACCAGTAAAGCCTGACATCTTCGAGAGACGTGTTTCTTATGCATTCAACCTTCATGTGTCAGTTTTTGGTGGTGAAGTCACATGCACACAACAAAAGCTTCCAAATGCAAACACTGGAGGATGGATTGTGAATGAAGTTATGGCTCTTCATGGCTTCCCATTTTCTGATCACTTCCGGGTACGTTAGTTAACTGGAAACTCAGTATTTCTGTAGTCATCATAAATTTGATTCAACAAACTCTTAATTGAATTAAGTGGTATGATAATTTGAATAGATTTATTCGAGTCAGGTCTCAAAACTTTGCTAAGAGTACTATTCTTTCATTATTCAACTATCCAATGAGTTACAATCAGAATAATCCCTTATTTATATATATATATATACTACCCCTAATGGGCCTAATTCCTAGTTGGGTCGTAGCAAATTTCCCTTAATCAAGGTGTCAAATTCAAGTCTTGGGATAAAGGGAAGAAAAAATAGAAAGGACTAGTTACAGGAGCGTTTTATCCTTATAGAGAAGTGACTCGGTTCGAGCCAGATTAACTAGTTCTAGCAGACTCCATATATTTTTTGGTTTATACACAAAAGAAATCATAAATTTAGTCAATCACTTTATCTTGTTCCACATAAGGGTACCTGATACTAGTTTTCTTTTTTTTCTTGCACAGATTCATTTTAGGTATGAAATTGAGAAATCGGCTTTTGGTGACTCTGCTTGCAAGTGTGATGCATACATTGGGATCACGTGGCTCAATAGCTCCAAGTTTCAGGAAAGGATCAACAGGAACATAACAGCCAAGTTTACCATACGAGTGAAGGAGATTTTTGAACTGGTTCAGAAAGAGATCTTGTTAATGTCTCAGAACTCGAATAGACAATAGTTTGGTGGGTCAGATTCCAACACTCACTATAGGATGCTAACAACAATAAAACACAAGTAAAATGCTAATGTTGAATGTAAAACTTGAACGGATACAAATTGTACTAGGTGAAGAAAGATTACTCTTCTGTAGAGCAATCAGATTTTATCCGATTTTGTTCAAAAGGAAAAGAAATAGACATTTCATTTAGGTACTTTTTGTTGTGAAATTATTAAGTATCTTGACATGAATGACCCATACAAAACCCTTTGGCTGCATATCTTGCATGTTTGAATACAGAGAAATTATATTTGTATTGGTGTTGTGTTAGACATTGTGCCTTCATTGGATGATGGGATGAGATCTTAATGACCTCCATTAAGATCTCATCTAAAGATAGATAATATGTAAGCTAGCACAATATCTTACCCTAGATAAGCAGAGATGGATCTATCTAAGAGGGTGTGGGGGCATATGTCCCCACTAACATTTGTAATTTTTGTATTAATATGTATAGGTGTGTGTGTGTGTAGTTTTGCCCCCATTAAAATAAACCTTGCTTTCATGACTTCACATCAAAATAAAATAATTTTCAAAGACTAATATGATATCACATTTTAATATTTTAGGATTTATTTGATGTCAAAAGTCTTTTAGAGACTAAAATGCATGTTTACTGTTATTTTGAATTAATATTTTCTGTATGACTAAACGTAAATTATGTGAAATGTCTTTTTATATTTATATAAATGTCTCCACAACCTAAATTTCTTAGATCTCTCACTAAGTCAAAGTAACACAACTCTAAATATACTCACTTAATGTTCAATTATTAACAATTTTTCTTGAGAATTTTAAGAAAGGATGAGTGGAGATTCAAAGAACAACTTAGTTGAATTAAATTATAATTTTTAATATCTTTTTCTTAATTTTTATTTAAAAATTAGAAACATTCATAAGTAAACGAAGGGACCATAAGTAATTTAATATTTATTTAAAGTTTTGAGTTTGAGTATTATGAAGGAAGAAAATTAATATCAAAAATAGTAAATTTCATATATGTATATGTTTTGACTTGGCCTAGTGGGGTTGAGAGTGCTTCAATGGCTTGTGTGTGATCCCTTAGAGGTTTTGAGCTCCAGTAGTTCCAAAGAGTGTCTGGGAAGGGGACTTGTAAGAGACTTTGATGGAAAAGTCATAACACAATCTTGTGTAAAGGGATGCAATGGACGAAAACTTACCTCTGTCATGTTAGAGGTCCTTTATTTGTAGTGTGAGCACAAGGAGAAGAGTCGTGGTCCTCAGTGTGTGCTAGGGGGGATAATGGGATCTGCCCCAAGCTGTGGCAACGGCCCCACGTCCTCATGGAGGTGATTGTGGTCGTGTATTCCACGCCAAGCTATAGGTCGTGGAGGAAGGGGGTTTCCTTGGACTGAGTTACTCTAGACCGACGTTGTGTGGGCATGTCTACGAGTCTTTGTTCCATGTTGCCTCATTGGACCTAGTTATTGGGCCTCTTAGGCTGAGTCAGGTACACAACCCCTAAGCTCAGTCATTACTGACGAGGTGGTGTCCAAGCTTACTCGAGTTACGTCCGAGCCCAAATAGTCATAGTGGTGACTATGAGAAATGATTCGTCTACGAGCTTGGCAGTAGCCCCGAGCTCAAGCAATTATTTTGCTGAGCTCGGTGCGGGTTCAGGTTCTCTTGAGAAATTTTACTCTCCTTGGGTCTTACTCTCCTTGGGTCGAGTTCCTTGCCTCAACCCTAGTTTCTACCGAGCAGTCCTGCTTGGCTTTAGAGGACGAGCTCCTCTCCTTTGTCCCAGCCTTTAACGAGTATCTTACTCGGACTAGGTCGAGCTAGTAACCTTTTGACGATTATTCTTTGCATGATACATTCTATATGGTAGAACGTAGGGCGAGGAGCCCCTCCACGTGTGGGTGCAACGTCCCATGGCGTGGCCTTTGATATGACAATAGTCATGATAGCTACCTAACATATGCGAATCGTGCTCGTTTGATCCAGCCTAATAAAATCTGAGCCCTTGGTTGCATTAGTGATGAGATTGGATGTGCCTCTTTTTATTTTAATTATCAAAAGTCGAATTTCAGTGGGACAAGGGGGAGGCAAGCTCTTTGGAGGCAAAATTTTCCATTTCCTTTTTCTAATCTTAGAGTCCTTCTTCCCTTCATATCCTTTAATATGGTAGTGATGCGTCACCTGAACACTGCCCCATCTCAAATTGACTTGAATGGATGGGCTTTTATTCGTTCGTTTGAGGTTCTCATGAAGCACCTCAAGGTTGATCATCGACTTGAAGTTTTCTTTTATTTATTCCATGCTAAAGGATTAAAGAAAGGGGTATGGGTCTCCCTCAGCATCCAACCTCATGGTTGGCTGTTTGAGCCTTTTATGAGCTCCTACAAATCCTTCAAGGAGTAGTTCTTTGATGTCCTCCCAAGGATTGATGCTAAGGGGAAAAGGTTGTATCCCTTCTTCTTGAACACTGAAGAAGGGAACAAACAAAGGGATGAACTTTTTCCCTTTTATTGACAACGTGATCCCACAAAGATCATGGGTTGTGACTATAGTGTAAAGACCCAAAAATCGTTACCAACATGCAAGGGACTATTTCCCTTAGGAAAACTTCTTAGAAACGCTTTTTTAAAACTAATAAAAATCTTATTTTTCTAAATAAACATAAACTCTTTAACATAAATACAAGTATACATGTAAAATACATGACTAGTCTGAAGATCTTGCCTCTATACAATTAGAGCACTCTATACACTAATTCGATTACAAAATAAAATAAATCTAACATATCTTGTGGATAGCTTCACCTCAAGGTGCCTGCTGACTCAAGAATCCTAACATTGTTGTAACTAACCATGATCTCCACACACTGCTGCTCTACATCTTAACATGCAACTATAGGGGGAGGTTGAGTGGTGAGAACTCTTGGAAGAGCCTCAGTAAGAAGAGGTCACCCACAACACCTATGAGATGTTTCAAAACATGGGCATACATATGCAATACATAATAATACTATACATACCAAAAACATCATGATATCATAATAATAGTAATAAAGCTTTCATAAAAAAACATTTAAAACAAATAGCAGTTTAGGGAGGTATCTAGATAAACGGATCCCAAGCATTATAGTTTAGTAGTTCATGATAATGTTCAGACCTCATGGTCTTTCCCTAATATACATGATACATGACAGCAGGCCTCACGGGCTACCTTATGTTCGGGCTTCACGGTCTTGCCCTAATTATTCTACATGTCTGAATCCTACTCTAAGTTTCAATCGTACAAGGTACACCAGGATCAACGTAGATTGTCGTTGACTTACAAATCCTAGATCTCACTCCCATGAAATTTATTTTGAATATAGTAGTATGATCATGATAACTAATAACCAATAACTGAAATAACTAATAATTGATAATTGAAATAACTGAAATAACTAACACTTGAAATCCATGAACATAAACATGCAGCAGGCTAATCTTTACACAATAAAACAATGGTTCCATGGCTTTTCCAAAATGGTTTTCATGACTTCTAAAATCCTTTCATAAACGATTTTGTAAACAATTTCATAAATATGATTTCCATAAAACATATTTCCATATACAGGTTTAATAAAACATTTTCCCAAATCTTTTCGTAAATCCTTATTTCTACAAATGCTTAAAATATGCATGAATATAGAATAATGACTAAAATAACCTATGAGCAATAACCTACTCACCTGGAGTCGTTAAAGACTGACTGCGGTCCTTTACGAGCTCGGTAGAAACTCAAATGACACCACTTAATAACTCGGAACTCCTTAATAGCATGACGCTGACACCCTATGTGGAGGCACTACTTCCACCATGAACGAGAATAAAACTAGAGTTTGAGAGAAAGTTCACACTCAAAGTAAAAACTTTGGAGCTCTCTGTGTGAATTAGCAAGTAAAAGCACTCAGGGGAGGCTTTTATTTATAGGTAAAGACTGATTTTCCATGAAAGTCACTTCCTCTGTGTCATTGCAATGTGCAGGGGACACTGCAACACCCAACTTCGTAGTGTCGCTACAACACCCTACGAGCATTGTTGCGCTATTTCTCTTTCTCTCTCTCTTCTACAGGTCACTACAATCTAACCCCTTAAGACATTTAGTCCTCCAATTGTTACGAACTTCATCCTTCTGACCCTACCACGCTTCCGCTATGCTACTCTGATCTTCCTTAACCATCCCTTTAGCTACCTACTTGACTTCTTAACATATGCTGACTATGCATGAGGACATGGAGTGAAATAAGACACAAGTGTCATAACTAACATAATTGACTCTGACATGCTTACTTGGCTCTAGACATGACCGACTCTTCTAACTAATCCTAGACATGACATGACTAACATCCTACAAGCCTTATGTAACATCACGCCTTGTATAAGTGGTGGTCATTCCGTTTACCCAATCGTGATCTTACTTAAGAACACTTGTTCCAATATACACAAGATAACCTAAGACTCTAATTCCATATTGTAATGACCCAAAAATCATTACCAACACACAAGAGACTAGTTCCCTTACAAAAGCCTCTTACGAACACTTTTTGTAAAAACTTGCATTTTAACTTCAATTAAAACTAATGAAAACCTTCTTTTTCTGAATAAACATAAACTCTTTACAATAAATACAAGTATACATGTAAAGTACGCAACTAATTCAAAGATATTGCCTATATACAATTGGAGCACTCTAGACACTAACTTGATTACAAAAAAAAATTAAATCTAACATATCCTATGGAGATCGCCCACACTAATTGAAGAATATCATAACTAGTCATGCATGACAACTGTAGGGTAGTAGACCTACGTTTCAGTAGCTTTAGTATAGCATGAGTTCAATGCACCCACAATATTCTCAGTATTATACAAGTCCAGCGTACCCACAATATTCTTAGTATTATATGGTTCAACGCACTCACAATATTCTCAGCATTATATGGGATCAACGTACTCGGACCGCGAGGATTTATCCTAGCAAAGCAAGGTCGAGCTTGCACTCCCTTGATTGAGGATTGAGAGATATCTCTCCTTACACCCTTCCGTTGGAAGCAGGCATTTGACCAACAAAAAACGAAAAGGAAAATGCCAGCAATACTCTCTCACATTATTCAGATGAGATGAGAGTGTGAGTGTGGGAGAGTCCTAGGACTCTTTAGATTATGGTTTCTTTTTAAAAAATTAAATAATAAAATTATATTAATAAATATGATTGCATAAAATGTTACAAAAAGTAATACTAGTCTAGTGGATAAGCTTTGCTGTGAATGGTAGAGGTCTTGGGTTTGAGTCTCACTAGAGGTAAAATAAGTTTATTTTTTTAATAAACATTTGTGAGTAAACAGACCTCATGATATTCTCTTTTGTTAGGATTTGCTTCCGATAGTTAGGGCAGGGTTTTGCATTACTAGGCTTTAACATCAGTATTTATTAACTTTGTTATTATTTTTAGAACACATTATGTAAATCAGCCAGATACTATTTGATATATATAATTTAGTTATTAAATCAGTATCATCCATGATCAATAGTTATACCACGTTAGAGCTTTCATGGGGTCAGTATCCCTATGTGTGGACACGTCCAAAGTTGAGATGTGACAATTTTCATAGCCATCCCCACACCTGCCCTCACCATCCCTACCATACAATGCCTTCCCCATCGAACCCCCAACAACCAACCTCAGCCAACCCCCCCACCGCCTTTGAATTTGGGGATTTTCTTATGAGTTTTGTTATTTTCATTTCTGTTTTGTTGGTTTGATTTGGCAAAGTGTGGTGGTTATGGGAGTGCAGTAGCGATGGTGGAGATGGTGGTGGTTATGAGGATCAGTGGTGGTGGTGGTGAAAGTGATGTCGCAATGGTGGTGGTGGGGGAGGAAGAAGAAAGGGGTGGAGATAAGGAGGTTCCTCAAGTTGGTCCATGAAATTTTTTTGTTTCACCCAGCTTAGTCTCTAAAAGAAAATTCGTTTGGCCAAACTTGGTTCCAATGTTCAATACAACGTCATTTTGGTTATGTCCAAAATGTTATTTTGAGTTTCGTCACCCTCCATCACAACTATTTTGGACGGAGTGATTAATGTGACCAATGTCCAACTTTTTATAGGGACCAACATAACACCAAAAAAAAATGTTCAAGGACCAACTTGTACACCGAAGACATATTCAGAGATGAATTTGGGTATTAACTCGATTTTAGTAGAAGACATCGTGAGTGATGTTCTACGAGATTGACGGTGAGCCAAAAAGTTATAGGGTCCAGGTTAAACACCGCCACAAGACGTCTATGAACTATGGGATATAGCATAGAATAGAAACAAAAAAAAGGCAATAGCGATATTCCCAACGATATTTACATATCGCCCATTGCCGTGGCCAGCTCACACTTCGCACTCACAACAGTTCAGAAAACAACACTCATTTTGATTCCTTCTCCCATTTCCCTTTGGAACTCAAAAGCGCCAGCCATGGATCCCAACCCCGGAACCTTCCCGATCCTCTCTTACGTCATGTCCCGCCTCCCGTCCTTAACCTCCCGAGCATCCTCCGCCCCTGCCTCGGATTCCGATCACTTCGACATCGAACAGCCGCCGCCCTCCGACCCCTCATCGTCCTCCGCTTCGGGCCCCCTTCGCCCCGAAATCGTGGGCCAAATGCCGCACCTCGCGGACCCCAAGCTCCTGGCCTCGATGGGCCGGGCCATCGCGGACGTCGCTCAGGCCCGATCCGTCCTCAACCTCATCGGCGAGCGGCCCACCCACGAGGAAGTGGACAACGCCCGGGCCGAGCTGGCGGACCTCGAGGCCCGCCTCTCCCGCCAGCTAGAAGAGATCGTGCTGGAGCCCAGGCCCGCGGACGTGGACATCCACTCGTGGCGGGCTCGGCAGGCAGAGCGGGAGCGGCGGTGCAGGGAGGAGGCGGATAAGGAGAGGCGCGTGGTGAGGTCGGTGGTACAGCTGGACGAGATGCACGACGCGTACGAGAAGCTGCTCAGGGACGCCGAGAAGAGGCTCGTAAGACTTTACGAGGCGGCGGAGGAAGGGGGCGAAGAAGGTGGTAGCGGCGATGGCGATAACGGCGGTGGCGGTGTTGAGTTGAATGAAGAGGTTGCGGGGATACTGCAGGAGGCTTACGGGAGAGGGATGGAGAGGGTGGATCTCTCAGGGCGGATGTTGCGGTTGCTGCCGGAGGCGTTTGGGAGGATTTCTGGCTTGGTGGTTCTTGATGTTTCCAGCAATCAGCTTTCGGTACGTTTGATTGATTTGATTTTTTTGGGTTAATTATTTGACATGTTACTATTTGATACTTGGGGTTTTGTTATGCTGTTACTTATTCCGTATTGTAAATCTTTACTTAGCTAGGCCTAGGATGAACAAGGAGGATTTTTTTGAGTAAGCAATAATTAGCTCAAACTTTGGGGACATGCACCAATGATGTATGGCTCGATTGCTCGAATGTAGTGTCAAATGTGAGGAGGCTTAGATTTTAATTGTTTGTCTATAGACATGGTTTATGATAGGATGTAGTGGCACTACTTGATCCATGCAACTGACCTCACTTAGTGACTAAGGGCGTTGTTGTTGTTAATTGATTTTTAGGTGATGATCAAGAATTTTAGGTTGTTTAATTATGAGATGAATGTGCGAGCTTGATTTGGACTACGAATAAGATCGATGCGAGATTGAATGGAAGTTTTGTTGAATGAGTATTACTGCTTCTTTGCTAATTATATAGTTTGTGAATATTTTATTGGGGATTATCATGTGTTTGTTATTTGGTAGGTTTCTTTGTTTGCTTGGTCTATGAATTTGTAGCAGGGAGTGTGCTTAGATCACTGAAGCTGAAATTGGTAGTGAGGCTTGAGAGTGGAATCAGGGCTGTGGTTGGGTTTGAAACTTCTAACAACTGTGAAATCTTTGGATATGAACCTTTAGCTAAATTGTACAAAAAAATTGTTTGGTTTGGTATCTGCAGACTTGTAAATTTCTTGATATGTATATGTAGATAGTTGCTCCCTTGACTCTATGCTATTCAACAGAGAGTTCGGTGCATAATGAGATAGTCAAGAAAATGAAAACAACTATGAGCATTGAGCAACTATTTATGCAGTGAAAGTATTTTATCATCCTGTACAGAAAAAGTGACTGTCTTTAGCATATATCTTTTCTTAGAAAACACATTTCATTTATAATGGACTAAAACAGTTTTTAAAACCTATATAACAAAAAAAGATTGGGCGGTAAAAACCCAATATGAAAATAAACTCAATCTTGTGGAAATGAATGTTGCGTTGGATGAGTAGACACACTAGATAAAATAGGATGAGAAATGAATGCATTAGAGGGAAAGTTGGGGCAGCACCTATTGTGGAAAATATGGTAGAATCTCACCTTAGGCGGTTTGGGCATACGAGGAGAAAAACTAAAGAAGGCCCAAGGAGAGTAAATCAGATGACGTATAGCTTATTAGTTAAAAGTAGAGGGAGACCTAGATAAACCATTCCATAATTGTATTTTAGCCATAACACATAGCCCGGCAATTATTTTCTTACACTACTTAAAAACATGTCAATTTGTCCCTGTTTTAGTTCATGCATGAAATGTGTCCAAACACGGATAAATAATGATGTTCATCTCCATTGTTATTTCAGAAATCTACATAAACTTGACAGAAATTATTAGTTAGTGTTAGCTTTCATTTTGAATGCTTAGGCTTCTTGGTGCTCAATTGCTTTATTTAAAATCTTACCGCAAGTACTGATTTTCTTAGTTTATAACTATATAGCCTTTCATATAATCTCACATTTTTATAACCATTAAGAATTTATTAGATTTAAACAGCTTGTCTATAGAAATGGTTGATGATAGGATTCAATGATGTTTGAACCATTTAGTTGCTTCCTCGTAGGGGAGAAAGTCTTTGTTGATGTTATTGTTGTATACTAATACATTCTGTGGTACACAACAGACAATTCCTGACTCAATAGCTGGATTGCAAAATCTGGAGGAGCTTAATCTTTCTTCAAATCTGTTGGAGTCACTTCCAGATTCAATTGGGTTGTTACAAAAATTGAAATTCCTCAATGTCTCTGGAAACAAGCTGAGTGCCCTTCCCGATCCCATCTGTCAGTGCAGGTATGTGTGAAATTCATGAGAGCAACATTTGAATATTATTGTTGTTGTCACCAATGGGATCCACTTAAAATATATTTTATACACTAGCATATATGTGTTTCAAGAAATAATGTTTAACTCTACTGGAAAGCCTCATATGAATACTTTGATAGGATGCTTGTAGACTAGTTTGGAAGGGGGAGCAGTTTTTTGACATTCATGAGCAAAAACTGTATTCATTTAAACTTGTAGAAATATATTTCATATTTTATCATTTTGTTTTGTCTTTCTGCCTTTTAAAAAATTCTATTTCAAATTTCAACTAAAAGGAAAAAATTAGTACTTAAAAGTGTCCAAACATTGCAAAGTACACCGAAGTCATCCAAGAATTTCTTCAAACTTTTAATGCTTTAGTTGTCATTGATCCAATTTGTCCTATATTGTATGATCAGGTCATTGGTTGAGCTGGATGCAAGCTTTAACAGCTTGCCATACTTGCCGACAAACATTGGATATGAATTGCCAAACTTACAGAAACTCATGATTCAACTGAACAAGATTCGATCTCTTCCCTCATCAATCTGTGAGTTGAAGTCGTTACGCTATCTGGATGCTCACTTTAACGAGCTACACGGGCTTCCAATTGCAATTGGGAGACTTACTAATCTCGAAGTTCTCAACCTGAGCAGTAACTTTAGTGACCTTAAAGAACTTCCAGAGACATTTGGTGATTTGACCAACCTCAGGGAATTGGATCTCAGCAACAATCAGATCCATGCGCTTCCCGATACATTCGGTCGCCTTGATAATTTGACCAAGCTAAACTTGGAGCAGAATCCTCTTGAGTTGCCTCCAATGGAGATCGTGAACCAAGGGGTCGAAGCAGTGAAGACTTTTATGGCGAAGAGATGGATTGATATATTGTTGGAGGAAGAAAGGATAAGCAGTCAAGAAATGCAAGAACAAGGTCAGAATAATGGCTGGTTAACACGAAGCACCTCCTGGTTGAAGAATGTTTCTGGAAATGTAATTGGGTATATTGGAACAGTTGCATCTCCTTTGACGCCCAAATCACCCAGAGATTCATATCTTGATCAACAGCTATGAGGTGATGATGGTTCAGCACATGTTGGGGACTGTCATACACGTATGTCAAATGAAGATTATAGATACTGGTCAGCAACTATTCCCATTTTTGTTTCTTTAATCACTGTATAATCAAATCAAGTCTAGCAGTATTTTTAGGCACAACATCAACTAAGGCTTGTTTCATTGGAAAGGGTTAGCTACGTGGGTCCGATGACGATATTGTATTCTGTAATAAATCATCTCAACATTCAACTGTTAAAATCTAGGTCTCTTATAAGAGTTCTACGTGCAAATTTTCCAAACCTGATTTTGCCTCTAGTTATTGAACTATTTTTCATCTGATATATTCTCCTTATGGAGATTTTTATAGGCCTTCTCCATCCATGCATGCTCAAATGACTCATCGAAAAGGGTAGTTGTCAATTTTATTGCAAAACTTAAGTTTACTATGGCTCTTGGCGGTCCATCTTATTGTCCGAGGATGAGTTGTTACATAGTTCTGTTATTTGGAAATAAAATGGAGACATTAAATACAACACATTCTCAGCAAATATACTGGATTCCTACACCATTCTCAATGATATGATTGGATGATATTGTAAAAATAATGTATATTATTAGGGTATAAAAATTAATTTATAGTATATTTATTTCTTTGAGAGATTCCTTTTTTGACATAAGTCTTGCACATAATTTTTGGACAAATAAAACAAAAATGGATTTCATTTAGACCTAAAAATACTTGGTAAGACATAGAATAAAGATGATGAGACCGACCCATTTTTATTGCTTGTACTATAAAATGATGTGTTAAATTTATGTAACTTTTATTGTGTATGTTCAAAAATGGTATTAAACTGGTGTTTATTATGGATAAATTAAACTTACGTCTGTGTAAGAATTTATTTCTGTACTTATTCTCCCAATTTCTTAGCACTGATATATGGGTTGGACGTGTGATCTTGGACCGTTACAAAGGTATATGAGCCTTTTTGAACGTGTTAGCATCTGTTCTAAATTCTCTGCCACAGGAAACCAAAGCCAGGTTCCATTAAAATGTAAATGGAGTGGGAATTAATGTTCTTTTTAAAATGATCACGTATTCTTGTCTGAAAGTGTAAAGCACCTAATATGCTACTTTAGATTAGATCATTAGAAAATGCGATCGAGCACAAAAAAGATTATGCCTCTGCCCATAGGCGTGATCAAATCTTGCACTGATCTCTTATATTTTGTTCTATTAAAGGCCTTAATAAGGATACAACCTCTTAATTTTTTTTTTCAATATCCAACTTGAAGAGTTAATAAATTGTTGGACGTTTAGTCTAAAATGCTCCCTGTAAAGCGATCAAGGGTCTTAAGAGTCTTAGGACCTAAAACAAGATGTTATTTACAAAATTGTTATGGTAACGAATATGCATAGTTGCATGCATAATTGAACTCTCATGTATGGAGAAAAATCTTCTCATATGCCAATTGTACGTGACTTGACCAACAAGTTGTTGGTCCGAGTAAAATGTGTTTGAGTTCATTAAATATGAAATCTGTGTTGGATATCATGATCTTTTTTTCACCAATGTTTTGACAATAAAAATTTCGTCCAAACTTATTTTACTAAACCGCACTACTACTACTAACATATGTGACCCCACTAATCTTACCTTATCTAATTCAAATTTTAACCTTTCACCCCCATCTCACTAAAATAATATTTTCTAATTTAAACTTGAAATTGCCTAACAACTAAAATAACAATCGGCACTATCTAAGATTTTCTGACATGAGCTTCATATATTAACTACCTAGTTCTATTGCTTGTCAAGCTTTTGTCAAGGTGATGTGGAGGTTTTCACCTTTCACGGATTGTGGGACAGAGGCGGAGATTGGCGGTGGTGGAGGCCAGGAGGAGGGTGAGAATTGTCGTGGACCAGAATGCATAAAGGCTGACATAGATGTTCATTAAATAGAAGCATTACTTGTTTTACAACTTATAACAGGTCGGAGTCAAGGTAGAGTCAAATGTGGTGCACCTTAAATCACAAGGAGCATCAAGCTCCAAAGTTCTTAGGTGCATCTTAGACAGCATCATAACCACCATTCAATTTATTTTTCCCAAAAACTCTCTAATTTTTATAGATTTTATTTACAACTACCCTCATCTGTTAAAAATTGTACATTACAAAAATAAAAAATAAAAAGATTGTTACTTAAATCTATTATAAACCAACATAAAAGTACATAGATTAAAGTAATTCTGTGTAGAACACGGGTATTATATTAGTGTGTGTATATAATAACTGAGATTGCAAATGAGTTGTTGTAACATGATAAGAAGAAGTAATGATGGAAATATTTTAAAATAAATAGGTGATGATGTCATGTATTAAGAGTAGAAAGGATATTCTATAATAGACCTGATGCATCATGGTGATATCTTTACCATTTGAATTTGTAATTCAAATAACTTGACTCTGTTATGATAAGATTAGCTATTATTAGTGTAATATTTTTGTTAGCATATTCAGTTGTAACAACTTACAGGAGAAGAGGTTGCTTACTCGGTGCAACACATCCCTATATATTCAAATGTATAGTGTTGGGAATAATTTAATACAAACCACAATTTCACATCATTTATATGGTATCAACTGCCTTGCTTAACTTCATTTCGATCCTCCCTTCTCAACATGTCAATCAACACTGAAAAATAACTCAGACAATAGCACTCATGAGGAACCCATTTCCAATCCTCCACTCAATCCTCTCTTAACCTCACTGGCTCGAACTAAATTAACATTTCTAATTTTTATGATTAAATGTATACTTTTCTAAACTCGTGCGGTCAAAAAAACACTAATTATCTATATTCTTAGATGAACTAAATTTAGGGGACGCCAAATTTAAGGGACCAATTTTATTGTTATCTTTTTTAAGTTCTTTTATTGAGTGGTGCTGGTGTAAAATTTTTCAAAACTATTGAGAGATTGAGACGACTAAAAATTTTTAATATGGGAATAAGTGTTATAATATGTAAAAATGTGGTGCAAAATTATTAATTATTGAAATGTGATAATAACATGTAATTTGTTTGGGCAAATTATGGGTGAAAACAATATATTGTTATGACACGTTATCATATCAAAATAGGTTTTGTCCTTTATCTCCATCATAATTCGCATAGTCTTTGGACGAATTATGTCAAATCAAAATATATTCATTTTTTTATTTAACAAATTAACCTATACACTTTTATAAATGATACTTAACATTTTTATGAACAAATAGAATAAAAAAATTTTAAGTTTCATTGAAAACAATAATTAGATTAATTTGTATGATAATAAGTCTAGTCGCCCAAACATTTTTTTATTAGAATAAATTGTGTAATATATAAAAATGTGGTGCGATATTATTAATCATTAAAATATGATAGTAAACATGTAATTTGCCTGACCTAGGCAAATTGGTGCCCAACATAATAAAAAAAATGCTACATGTTAACCTAATTTTATACACTCATACATATATTATTAGTAATGCACAAACTTTATTCTCATGAGTGCACAAACATTACAAACTTATAGATGTTTACAGTTGTACTTAATTAAATGCACAAACATTGCCGGTATTAAAACACAAATTTTTGGTGTATGTGTAACATGATTTATAATAAAATAATATATTTCTCTGTCTATATAACAAGTAACTCAACTAACTACTAAACAAATTATAAGCGAACATAATAAAATAATATATTATACTAACGTGTTATCACATCCACACAAATTTTATCTTTTACCCTATTATAATTTGTCCAAGTGTAAAAAAAATTATAAATGTAAATCACATTTCACCATATTTATTTGTCCTTTCGCGATCGAGACAGAGAAGAATAACAACACAAACATTTGTTTTTGTTTTTTTACATGAGGAGGGCTTCGGTGATTGGTTCTTTTCCATGTTCCCCTCCCCGGGGAATCTTTTCTCTTCCCATTGAACTTTTTCAAAATATCTCTTTTGGGCTTTGGGCTTCCTTTTGTTGTCTCTCTCTCTCTCTCTCAAGCATGTGGGTTCCATGCTTTTGCATCCCCTAAGGAAATGTAACACATCAATCCTCTGCTAAGACTGTTGAGTTTTGATCTCACTTTTTTTCGAGATGTGGTTCTGAGCTTTCTGCAGAAAACAGAAGAACCACACTTCCCTCAGAGCATGTCCTCTGTATTCCTCTGCTTCATGTCAGCATCACATGCCCCCCATCTTTCTTTGCTATCATCCAATTCAGTTCTTCAATGTTTATGTTCTTTGCTATCATCATAAATTCAACTGGGGCATGTAGATTTTTTGAGCATTTTCCTTTTTCCAATTGCAGTAAGGAAATACGGAAATGGATTCTGGAGGTAGGTTCTGCTCGGTTGATGAGTTCAGATTGGATGCCAAGTGGCTGATTGATCCTAAGAACCTTTATGTTGGGCCTCGGATTGGTGAGGGTGCTCATGCCAAAGTCTATGAGGGAAAGTAAGCTTTTTTTTTATTTTATTTTATTTTTTAATCTTGAAACCCCACATTGTACTAATTGGTCTGCAAAATGGTTGAAGTTTGCATTTTTTAGGTGCATTTGCCTCCTTGATTTGTGATTAATGATTATCGATTCTCCTTTGAGAGAGAAATCAGTGCATTCCTTGTGATAGGGTGTGATTTTTGAGGCATCAGTGCTTTGTAGCTTAATGTGTTGCTTAGGCAGTTAGGATATACATACTATGTATTCTGCTTTGAATTTTAGTGGAATTTAGTAATTTCGTTTCTTGGATACGTAGAAAAGGGTCAAACTTGCTGCAAAAATCACTAGTGAACTGAATTGGGCTTGTTTGATCTATGCAATTGTTTTTTGATTAAGTTGTGGTAATGTTACTCTTGCGCTCAACTCTTTCTGCTTGGGTTACTTTCAGATACAAAAGCCAGGCTGTGGCCATTAAAATTGTACATAAAGGAGAAACCCCGGAAGACATAGCCAAGAAAGAAGGCCGCTTTGCGAGGGAGGTGGCTGCGTTGTCCAGATTGCAACACAAGAACTTGGTGAAGGTATGAATTTGTTTAGGGTTTCTTCTTTCATTGTCCTTTATGTTTGTTGTATATGCGGTTGATGCAAAAATAGATAACATCAAACAACAAGGAGTGCTTGTTTTTCTCAACAGTTTATTGGTGCCTGCAACGAGCCAGTGATGGTGATAGTCACCGAGCTCCTGATGGGAGGAACATTGCGAAAGTATTTGATGAACATGCGGCCCGAATGCTTGGAAAGACATGTTGCCATTGGTTTTGCGCTTGATATTGCGCGTGCCTTGGAGTGCCTGCACTCTCATGGGATCATCCACCGTGATCTTAAACCAGGTAATAGTTTGGTTTGATTTATTTCTCTAGTAGTTTGTATTTTCAAAGTCAGATTAGGTAATTGTAGGGTTGTATTGTATGCTATGTAATTTACAGTGGTGTTGCATTCCAGTGGAAAATTATGAATGGTGTAGCATCATTATTCATCGCAAAACTTCTTCTCTTCTTTTAATTATGGTTACATTTACTGATTACTTTGCCTCTCATTGACAGAGTTAGACGGCCAAAAAATATGACTTTGTAGGATTCAAATTGTTTTCTTCCAAACCTTGGTTGTCACATATTCTCATCCGCCTGTCATTCTATGGAATTAGATGCCTGCTGTCACATCTCTTTATACTTGTCCCTGTGTCAAATACTTTTAGGCAGAAGAGGAGAATTTCAGTTACATTAACTGATTTTAATGTTTTTTTACAAGAGTTTTCATGCATGCTTGCAAAGTTATATCCAGTGTGAGAATGTAGAATCTCGATCCTTAGGTTGTGTTTGGATGGAGTATTTTCAAATTCCAAGAAATTTGAAATGTAACGGAATTTAAATGAATCAATTGAATGCCTTTCATTTTAAAATTTTAGTTTGGATAAGATAATTATATTACATCATTTACAAAATACTTTGTTTGGATAATGAATTGTATTTACCTACTTTAGGCGAGCCCGAGTGATGACCAGGTAGGGTCTAGCCAGTGACCAAGCATGGTCTGGCCGGTGACTGGGTGGCTTCGGCCAACTGACAATCTATGGTGGTCAGTCGGTAATCGGCGGTGGCTGACCGAAGTTCGGTGGTGCTCGGTTGGCGGTGGCCAGCCAACGATCGACAGTGGCCTGCCGACTCTCAACTGTTGCCGGCCAGCAATTGGCAGTGGTCAACCGACAATCGTTGAAATCCACTCTTTTGAACTATATGAAATACCTTAAAAATATACTTGGAAAGGAATATACTATACTCAAATGAGTTTTCACTGAGGTGATTGTTTCCTCTTGTAGAGCAGTCAAAGTAAACATGAAAGTGTTTTAAAAACTCATACCTTTCTTCTTGTATGTTTGTGTTTCATTATCGCAGAATTGAGAAGTAGTTAACTACGTATGCAAATAGATTTAGCATCTTCACTGGGGCTTCAGACACTGAATCTAGTTAAAATTGTTTCAACAATGAAACATATGATTACGAATGTTAGAATTTGTTCAATTCTGTTCTAACTTATCATATAATGTTATGTCTGTCTATAAGTGCTATCCTTATTTTCAATTCTCCCCCTCCTACATCTCTGTCATATCTGCCATGTTTGAGAAGTCATATTATGATAAATTTTATGCTTCAATGAACAAGCTTTTATTGGTTCTTCCCTTCTTTTCACATTCTTTTTTCTTTTCTTCTTTTTTTTCCATTTAGTGTTACTGATTAATAATTAAAACTCGGTCGAAATGCTCAACTAAAACATGACTGGTTCATTCATCAATTATATGATTCCATCCCAACATGTCCTTTGTAGGGAGTTAGATTGATGGACTCACTTTATATTCAAAACTGACCTTGCATCAAGCTTTCTGATAACACTGCATAATTGCCATGGCAATGCAAAATAAGTAGTTAATACTCATGTTATGCTACAAGTTATTCAGAACTGAGGCTTCCTCTTGTCAAATGTATAATTTGCCTAAGCATATAGTCTACGCTATGAATATGATTTATTCTTTTCTTCTCGTTTGCGCAGATAACTTGCTGTTGACTGAAGACGAAAAAACAGTGAAGCTTGCAGATTTTGGCTTAGCAAGAGAAGAGTCATTAACCGAGATGATGACCGCCGAAACGGGAACCTACCGTTGGATGGCTCCGGAGGTATATTGATGAATAGATGCGCTTTCCTCTGTGATCTCTTCATATTTATGCACATCCCTAGACTGAAACTCGGGTGATAAAAACTGCAGTTGCATAGCACCGTGACACTGAGGCAGGGTGAGAAGAAGCATTACAATCACAAGGTTGATGCGTATAGCTTTGCAATTGTGCTGTGGGAGCTCTTACACAACAAAGTTCCATTTGAAGGCATGTCAAATCTTCAGGCAGCATATGCCGCAGCCTTTAAGGTAATCGAATAACACCACGTGTTTCCTACATATTAGGTTGCTACTTACGCTGCTAGTTGCAGCCGATTATTGGAAGCATTGCTTGTTTGGTTTCAGAATGTAAGGCCGAGTGCAGATAATCTTCCTGAGGAGTTGGCCGTGATACTAACTTCATGCTGGCAAGAGGATCTGAATGCCCGGCCCAACTTCACGCAGATAATCCAGATGCTCCTTAATTATCTCTACACCATTTCGCCTCCTCCTTCGAGAATATTCGCTTCCGAGAACACAATCTTGCCATCGGAGTCCCCCGGTACTAGCTCCTTGATGGCGAAGCGCGGCGATGACACGGGGGATACGCCAAGGGCAAACGATGAAATCAACAAGCCTAATGGTTTTCTCTGCTGCTTCAGTCAATGTTGTTAACACCTGAACAAAATCTTAAAGTTAAAATGGGATTAAAACAAAATCTTAGGTAGAATCTGGTCCAAAATGTTCCGATCGGTCAAATACCTTTTAACAGTTCAGCAAAATTTAGTTTCTTTTTTCCCTCTATTCTATTTCTTCCTACCATGTTTGATTTAAACCAATCACCCACCTTGAGCTTCTAACTCTCTTGATTTTATATATGTTGATGCCATGAATTCGGTTCGTGCCAAACAAGTGAGATAAGCATTGACTTCATTTCACATGTGGTAACTTGATTAGGATACGTACAGTGGACACATGGATTTTGCACCCATTGGTTCTTTTCATTCGTGTTGTAAGGCAAGTAGGCAACTTATTAGTTATAGGCATTACAGGAAGCCAAGTTACACAAGGGTCCAGACTACGAGGGAAAAAAAATTCTAGTATTTTGATGGTCATAAAGATTTATGTAGTTTGTCTCTTGGTCTTGGTCACATGAACTTGTATACATTCATTAATAATGCTTCAAATAGGGTGAGCTCCATTTTGTAGTAGAGTTATTTGCTATTTTATTTATGTCTAGAGTGCTCTAAAATTATACACATATGTTAGATGAGTGCCTTCGTATAATGAACCTAACATGTAGCTATGATTTCTACTTTATGTGGCCTCGTGGCATTTGTCCCAAACAACATTGCGTGAAGCATTTTTAAGGAATATTGTGAAAATGACGCCCAATTGCAAAACTAAATAGAATAAAGGAACAATGACTTTCTTCTTATTATGCTGGCGAATAATAAGGATTTCATAGGAAAATATTCTTGAGCAGAAGTGATTTAACATACGAAAATAAATTAGCTGACATGTAAAATATTACAGCTACGTTTTATTTTGATTGCGGTAAAATTACTTTTAAAATAATTGAGTTTGAAAAAAAATCAATAATAAAATAACCATACTTAATTTATGTTTAAAATGGTATTTAAAAAATAGTCAAAGAAAAATGTTTATATTTAAAAGTAATAATATAATAGAGTTATTTTTAAAATATAATTACTAAAAGAAATTTTTTCTTTTGATAACAATGATATTTGTTTTGATACAATTGGAATTGATTAAATATAGAATATGTAATTGATATGTAATAAAATTAAACAAAAATTTGATTAGAATTTGCTTGATAACATATTTGATCATTTTTAGCTATCAAACAAATTCTAATCAAATCTCATCTAATCCTATTACATATCCTATATATTCAAACAATTCCAATCATTTCAAAACAAATCTCAATCTTATCATAATCATGTCCTTTTTGTTAGATGAGTAATATGATAATTGTGACTCGTCCTTACGGCTTTTAATACTAAAATTTGTCTTGCATTTTGCACAAGTAAATCTTCGAGTTGTATAACACTCTTATTGTTTTCATATGATTTTAACTAGTATGGAAAAAGCAATGTACGACTGTTGACGAATGACGTGGCTCTTCCTTTCCGCATTACCCTGAGAATTTCCGCAAAGAAAGTATATGGCTCAACAATCAGTCGAATTGATACTAGGTCTCCTGAACCCACTGAGTTGCTGATAATTTGTAAGGCTATATATCGCAAGATGACACAGTAGAGATCTTTGCAAGATCACTCTGACATTTAATTCAATATATGTGTGAAATGTCTGTTAGATAATATCATAACTTAGATTAGTTATCTCATAAGTTATCATAGTTCTCTGTTCTTAATAAGAGTCATAAGTCGGTCGTTGACTATGTTATAACATCTTAATTCTCCTTGTGAGCTATGTTGTGTTAGTTACGCCGCTTCATAATAGGTTCTTTATTGCAAATAATCTTATGTCTGATAGGCTATTTTTGGTTATGCATATAGGACACAAATAAAGACATGTGGATACAAAATCTTATTTGGTTATAGAGACAAGTATAAAAATTTGTGTCTCATGACAGAAAATTAATATATTTCATGTAGCTCCGTTTTGCTGAGACACAAAGTTAATAAAATTTTTACTTACAATTTTTCGCATGACATATCTTTTTATTGACAACTTTGCCCTTGTATATGGAAGCGCCCAAACAATGTCCCTCCCTTCGCTACCGCAACCACCTCCACCACCACGTTACCACCCTCATCATAACCACGAGCCACACACCACCATCAAACCCTCATCACCAACAATAAACACAACACCACCACTGTTCCAACACCACCAATCCACACCCTCAACAAAAACCGAAAATACAAAAAAGAAAAGGAAGAGAAGACTATGAAGGATTCAGGTCCAAATTTGTGGAAAGAGGCTAGTAACCCATTTTTACCATTCAACCCTGTGGAAATTGTGGCGGCAAAGGATGGGAAAAACCATTGATCTTGGCAGAGGAGATAACAACCATGACAGAGATTTAGTCAACACATTGTAACAACGAGGGATAAACAGAGAGCCAAGGCAATGGCCATTGAAGGAGGAAGAAAGGAGGAAGGAGGAGGAACCAAGAAAGATTACTTTTACTTAGTTATGGGGAGCCTATGTGGGGATTGTTTGGATTTTTCAGTTGGGTTCAAACAAGTACATTTAGAGTTGGACTTAAGTGTGTGGTAGACTTTATTTTGGGTTATGCTGCTAATAGCCACTCTTGTGCTTCTTTGAAAGCTATTAATGTTGCATTAGCTTGCGATTAAATTATTTGGATTCGTCATGTATTTTATGAAGCTAACTGTGTGTTGATTGTTTGGCCATGTATAATCACCCTCAGGTGTTGGGGTTTCACTTCTCTAATATTCCTAAATTTTTTTTGTTTATTTTTATTTTTGCTTATTGATCAAACCTTGAATTTTTGTATTATGAGATTGTAGTTCTTGTGTTTTGGTAGTTCTCGCCCCGTTGTTAA
>QANU01037259.1:2140-12848 GCA_003254905.1 Nissolia schottii | reverse complement strand
GGCTTCCACATTCAGGATGCCTTGACCTCCTGAAGTGGGATCATAAATTGGCTCACGTGATCACGGCCTTTTCAGCATGCGGCATATAGCCTTTTCAGTATTGGGTATTTAGCCCTTTTCAGCATGTGGCATTTAGCCTTTTCAGCAGCATTGGGCATTGGCCCTTTTCAGCATTTTCAGCAGTTTCAGCATTTCCAGTATTTTCAGCATTTTCATACCTGCAGCATGTTATATCTTGTTTCCTATGGTTCATTTCAGAATCTTTATTTATCTCAGATTTACTTCTAATCCTTTGACTTGGGGTAACATGAATGCATGAAGAACTACAGATTATCTCACAGACTACATATCATTCACAGATTCCTCTACAGCATATACTTCACATATTCACTTACATTCACATACAGCATGAATTGCATACCTTTCAATTATCAATCATATCTACGGCATCAAACAACAGATTATGTGCCTCAAGAGGAGTTCCATGAACCATTCTGGTCTCAAGCCGCTCAGCGGAAACTGTGGTCCGCTCAGCGGTTTGAGCTATAGCGCTCAGCGCGGTATACAGATTCGCTCAGCGATAGGAGTTCTTATCGCTCAGTGGTAAGAATCCCTTCACTCAGCGTTCTAACAGCTTTTTAAAATATCTCCACCGACCCTTATCCTTTAAGAAAATATCTTTTCAGACTTTCCACGTGGCCTGCAGACCGCTCAGCGATAACCGCCTCCCGCTCAGCGCTCTGGAGTTCACGTGGTCTGCTCAGTGGAACCAGAGGCCGCTCAGCGGTCACTGGACGAAACTGAAAAACCGAATGCACCATTTCTTCCATTTTTCTCTCCTTGCTTCCATGGAACCCTGCATGAGTTTTACACATATTCCATACATAATAATCCTATCTAATCCAGGTCACAAGACCCTTCAGAATCATCTTCCTAGATCCTAACATCATTTCTAGCATATATGTTCATAAAATCACATAATCATCAAACATACATAAAATCACATAAACATCATTCACCATCAAAGAGGTGAGGAACTAGAGTTACCCACTTCCTAAAGAGATTGTTGGATGATGGAAAAGATGAACTTGAGGCTTGATTGCTTGCTTGAAAGCTTCTTTGTCAAGAAGTGAAAACCTTGAATAGTTATGGAAACTTAGGGTTATGGAACTTGGTGTTCTTGCTTCCACTTGAAGAGAACCTCCTAACCTTGATGCTAGCTTGTCTTCTTTGTGAGTTTAAGATGATTGATAATGATGGAAACAAAGAATGATAGGTAAACTTGCATGGTTATATATGGAGCTTAGGGTCTTAGAGACTTAGGAAGAAGAAATGAAATAACTTTTGTGTTTTGTGTGTGAGGGCTTCGGGCTTCGCTCATTCATTATTTATGTCCGGACGTCCTAAAAATATTCCGGGCATACCGGTGTGACCTATTAATTTTCCTTATTCATATGTAATTCTTTATTGAGATCTTCTTAAATTTATTTCCACATTAATATCTTTTACAGAGTCCTGTGAGTCGTGTTTAAATTAAAATAAAACCCTAATTTCAACCCGAACGTCACCAGACGTCACGAGATCGCCAAATTACTCTTTTTAACTAATATTACTGGGATAAAATTAATATTAGAATTTTATTTCATTTTTTATTTCATCTTTTCCTTATTAATATAGTCGTAATTATTTATTATGCGATGTTTTAGTGAAGGAAAAAGTCGGGATGTTACACTATGCACGGCCAAGACAAGGCCCAAATGGGCAAATTCATGAAACATCACCTTTGACTAAGCATGGTGAGTCATAAGAGTTAAAATGACAACTTTGCCCTTGGCTTCTTAAGGAAGTTTTCCTTGGGGAGAAGCCAATCAGCCGATGGCCTATAAACAGAGCCCTTGAGCTCTTCCAAATGCAAGAAGACACTCCCTTGGTGAAACTCTGTTGGTTTTTACGCTCTGCTATTATTCTGCCGAAATACCGATACACTAGTCTCTGTATTAACCATAACCTTGATAATTCATCTCTAGCAATCACCCTTCACTTCTCTAATCAAGAAATTTCATCCATCACCTTGAAGAATCACTACGATAGCCAGGAACACCGGTCACAAGACTTTCGGAGTTTCTGCGACCTTGTGATGGATTTGGTCACAAAGTGGGTAAACCGTTCTAACCACTGTCTATGTGGTTTCATGATTAGATATATATGATGTTAGGATGCCTTTTATGTGACTTTGATCATATATATGTGATTGATGATTATCTGGATCTGCTGGTGCTGTCTGTGATTCTATCAGAGTTTAGGAACGCCTAAGACGGAAATAGGCACATGACATGATTTTAAAGGGAACTATATGATGAGATTTTTAACATGAAAAACTAATGTTATTTTTGGATTCTACACGAAATTTTGAGTGGGGATGTCAAGTTTTATAATTTTTAGAGTCCCCGATGAATTTCTCAGCAAACAGGCAGAAAAGGAGATTTTTATGAAAAAGGGAAAAATGGGAATTTCACATCATGGGACTGAAAAAATGGGTTGGTTTTCAGAAAATATGAGTTTAGAACTATCAAAAACCTTAAGGGCAAGTCTTGAGTCCATCGGGTTTTTGAAAACAAAAATTCTAAAGAAAACAGGGCGTTTACGGGGGCGAAATGGTAATTTTGGGAGAAGGGGTAAAATTGGAATTTCGTGATGCTAAGTGTAACACCCCTGCTAATTGCCTACTTCCATGGTAGCAAGCAATGCTCACAGGGTTGTTATGCGTTGTGCCAGGTTAACTTTTACCCTTACCTTTACATTTGCAAATAATTCTTATGCGAAAATATGGACCAATTTGAAAATTATTCTTTTCCATTATCATTTGTAAAGTAGGAGCCGTGCGTGATTTGGAGAACATATAACAACAGTCGCTATAGGTTAGGGATGACTGAAGCAGAACATAAAGAGTATATGTGCATACATATATAAATACAACCAAGGTCCAACATCAGTGCACATTGTCATAAATATGTACACAAAAGGTATCTACGTCCTAATACATAATACAAAACATATGCCATCCAAATGTCACGGTCATCCCTGTGCCTTGACTTCCATCTGCTGTCAGTCCAAATGCCTCGTACACCTGCTGGATCCATAACTGAGTGGGGGGTGAGAACTCTTAGTCCTCAGTGGGGTTCCTTAGCACCAACTACTGTTCATTTACTCGGGTATCCTCCAGGCCGCTCAGGAGATCTCTAAGTGATCATGCATACTAAACAAAACCTACTGATTATTATCTTGGCCTAGAATCCTGAACATCTTTATCTATATTACTATGTGATCAGGGAACTAGTCTTGCTTATCTAAGTTCTCGCGTTTTCTACTCCTAACCATCGCTACATAACCACATCATACACATGTATGCTGACAGACACACTGATCATCACGCATATGTTGCGCGGTAAACCTTCCACCGTGCTTGCCAGGCACGGGACATTTCATAGTATCTATGCAAGGGGTCATCGTACTGATGAGGCACGGATTTCAATGCATGTTCTTATCTCATTCATCATATCTTTTCCTGTGTCCCAGTACTCCCTCGTACACCTCGGGACCGTCGTCCCCATGGTGGTGTACGACCTGCCTTCTCTGTCTGTTCCCCAGGCCAACATGACTCCACCCCCTTCCCGGGTGGCGAGGGGCCGCCCTCTTGGCTAAGCCGGAAGTGGACCATATCATACACATCACATTATAATTCATTTATTGCTATCACATGTCATGCATCTCATCATTCTTTTCTCTCGTATGCACTTTTATCTTTTCTCATCATGCTCATGTTCCTACCTTTCATTCTCAACTTTATTCATTACTCATTCATTTAAACAATCACCTCTAGTGATCTATCCTCATGATGCATGCTTGCTCAAACACATAAACATATAATCACATAAATCCCATACTTAAGCTTCGGTGCATGTCCGCTTATAACCGTGCCCATTTTAATTATAAGCTTCTTCGCACCTCCACTTAAGTATAGCTATAACATTGATGATTGGACTATGTGCCTCAAGACAACCTTGAAAACCCTTGCTAGGGAACCACTCGGTAACTCCAGGGAACCTCCGCGGAACCCACTCAGAAACTCTCCAGGCTCTCCGCGTAACCTCTCAGCACCAGTTCGGGCGCCGCTAAACAGCTTTAGACTCCTCTCAGGCACTCTACGCGGAACCCTCTCAGCAACACTCCAGGGACCCTACGCGGAACCCACTCAACGACACTCCTGGTGCCCACTCAGCATTCTTCACGTGACTCCCTCCGCAACTACCGGGATCCTCCGCAGAACCCATTCAGCATCATCTCAGGTGCCCGCTCATCAACTATCTAGACTCCTCTCTGTCACCCTCCGCGGAACACTCGGCGCTTACTTCATTACTTATTTTCTCTCATTTTCTCACATTCACACCCCAGGGATCCTACGCGGAACCTACTCGACAGCACTCCTGGTGCCGCTCAACAACTCTCTACAGACTCCTCTCAGTCACTCTGCGCGTACCCATTTGGCACCCGTTCCGGACGCCGCTCAACAACTCTCTAGACTCCTCTCGGTCCCTCGCCGCGGAACCCACGTAGCACCAGTCCAGGCGCCGCTCCACAACTCCAGACTACTCTCAGCGCTTACTTCCTTGCTTATTTTCTCTCATGTTCTCACATTCGGTCACTCTCCGCGGAACCCACGCAGCACCCGTCCAGGCGCCCACACTCGTCGGTCACTGGATGAAACTGGAAACCGAATTGCTTAATTTCTTTCCTTTCTTTTCCACTTTGCTCATGGCTACTCCTTGAGGTCCTCACACATATTCCAATCATCATAGAACTAGCTAGTCCAGGTCACAAGACCCTTCAGAATCATCTTCCTAGCCTAACCAAGCATTTCTAGCATAAACCATAACAAAAACATACAAACAAGCAAGCATAGAAAAGCCACCAAGGAGGGGCAAGCTTAGGATTACCCACCTGCAGAAAAACCTGGTGGTGGTGAGGGAAGATTGGAGTGAAGTCCACTAGCTTGATGCTTCCAAAGCTTGGGGTCACCTCCCTCCAAGAGTTGGCTTATGGAAGAAGATGAAGCTAAAGATGAGAGGATTTTGGGGAGGTGCAGCCACGGTTTTGTGGAGAATGTGGGAGACGAAAATATTTCTTGGAGTTTTGGGGAGAGAATTCGGTTTGGGTGGCTGATGGTGAGTGGGAAGTATTAAATTTTGGAATTCAATAAAGTTAGATGAATAGTAGAAAGCATGGGCATAGGTATGGCTATGTGTAAGAAAGGTAAGGTGATGTGAGTCTTGGAAGCATGATTTAAGGGATTGGACAAAAATCCCCAACCAAACCGTGCAGCCCCTTCTCTCCTAGTTCAGCTGCCGAGATTTCACTTTCTCCCGGTCCCGTTCGCTCGTGTTTTATCGCTCGCAGTCTCGGTGCGTCGCGCACGGTCGTCCGAAAAATATTCTGTTTATACCGTCGCGATCCTCTAATTCCCCTCTACCTAAGGGTATTAATATTTAAAGGTGTTTGTGAATTTTTCTCTGGGGAAGTATTTTCACGGACACCTTTTGCGCTTCAGAAAGTTTTGTCGGCGAACAACGACTGTTCGGTTGTCTGCCGAACTTCTTGCCGCGACACGTCTTATTTTCTAGGTATATTTTACCTATTAATTCCCCATTTTAATTTCCTAGTCATGATTAGAAAATTAATATAATAATTATATTTATGATTATTTCCCTATGGAAAAATCGGGATGTTACACTGAGGTCAGAATTTGGGTTTTTAAACATGAGAAATAATCTTAGGACTATCAAAAACCTTAGGGTAAGGTCTTGGACCTCTCCGATTTATGATTGCTAATTTCTGACAGAAACCAGACGTCTATTTTGCTGGTCGCTAGACGTACGTTTATTTTGCTTAAGAAATGTTTGAATATGAGATTATGTTCCTTATATGTGAAGTTAATGATATTATATGATTGATATTAAGAGCTAGATGAAAGTAGCGAGGTGATACAATTGATGTTATGTTAATATGAGGTGATACATGTTAGAGGTTTGTGATAAATGATGAAGATGATGACATGGGATATTGAACTATAATTGTTGTGTATATGAATGGTATATGAATGTTTTAAGATGATAAATTATGCTTATTGAACAGGATAATGAATAAGTGATACATGTGGATGATCTTATGACTTGCTAAATGTACTGGATAAACTGATATGTATATGGTATTAAGACATGCCACATGGATAAGATGACATGACATGCATACGACACGAACATGACATGACACGAACATGCAAACACGACATGAACATGACATCCTGCATTCAAACATGATACGGAGGACGCCGCCATAGGGCGAGTGGATTTCCTCAAGCATTGACATGATATGGAGGACGCCGCCCTCGGGCGAGTGGATTTCCTCAGAAAATGACATGGAGGACGCTGTCATACGGCAAGTGGATTTCCTCATGGCACTTAATATGATATGGAGGACGCTGCCCTATGACAAGTGGATTTCCTCAAGCCTCTTATATGTTCTATATGAATATAATATGTCTATATGATACACGTATATGACGATACGTAATACATGAAGATGATGATATGTGATTTAACTGTATATGATGATATGTGCTTTAACTATATATGGTCATATGTGATTTAACTGTATATATGATTTAGGGAACAGATGACCTAGATAAGGAAAGATAGGTTCCCTCAGTCACCTAGTAACGTAGGTAGCTGCTCAAGACTAGGGGGAATGTTAATAACTAGTAGGGATATAGTATAACTGTGACATTTAGAGACCCCTGAGCGGCGGAATCATAATTGAGAGTAAAATGAGCAATGACGACAGAGGTTTTCCCACTGAGAACGCAGAGTTCTCACACTCGCTCCTTTATGGTTCTAGGTGAGCAAGGCAGGACTTCAGGTTGATGTACTCAGCGGCGGCCTTGAAGACGATGAATCAAGGAATAGGATAGCAAGAACTAGGCTAAGGATGTTACAATCCATGTATTGTACTTCTATGAGAACATATGTGTATGTATTACCTAAGATATTATCTATGTAAATGTTTGTGATGGTATGCTATGGACCACTTGTTTGCTTATTGTTTGATGTTGTTATATTGGAACAATTATTCGTGTCGTATAAAGTTTTGACGCTTGCATTATAGATTCTATCTGACGCAAGGCTCATATTTTACAACATACACATAAAAAGAAAAAAAAAGTTTCAAACTGGTCCATATTTTCAAGTATAAGATAATTGTGAACCTTAAAGTAGGGGAAAAAGTAACCCCAACCAAAGCAGATAACAACCTAGTGAGCATTGTTTACGATGTACACGTAAGCAGCTAGCTAGGGTGTTTCATTTGATATCAGAGCAGTTTGGTCCAAGAAAGCCTGAAGACTGAGCTGCACTATGCTTTCGAGCATGATGACAGTGTATGACTCTGCCAAGTAATATGTGCTAAGCCATGTGTATCATCCTTTCTTGTGACTGATCACCTCGGAATTGTGCATGTATCACAGGTTAGACATGTCGCATCGCAGGGATCATACATGACGTAGCAAGGATGAGCAGGCAGGAATGGCAGCCTTGGTACGTGAGCTAACACGTGGCATAACCGATTCAAATACCCACCGACAATCTACGCCAAACCATGAAGAGGCAGATGCTCGGAAGTTCATGGATTTCTGCAGAGCTAACCCTCCTATCTTTATGGGGGTTAACGGTTCAGAGCAGATCCATGGATGGCTGAGAGAATTAGAACAGAATTTTGAAGACATCCCTTGTTCGGAGACACAGAAGGTCCGGTTTGCTTCCCGGAGATTGAAAGATGATGCGTTGGATTGGTGGGATGCAACTTAACATCTTTTGGAGCGGGAGCATGCCCCGATCACCTGGAAGCAATTCAAGGAANCATAAAAAGAAAAAAAAAGTTTCAAACTGGTCCATATTTTCAAGTATAAGATAATTGTGAACCTTAAAGTAGGGGAAAAAGTAACCCCAACCAAAGCAGATAACAACCTAGTGAGCATTGTTTACGATGTACACGTAAGCAGCTAGCTAGGGTGTTTCATTTGATATCAGAGCAGTTTGGTCCAAGAAAGCCTGAAGACTGAGCTGCACTATGCTTTCGAGCATGATGACAGTGTATGACTCTGCCAAGTAATATGTGCTAAGCCATGTGTATCATCCTTTCTTATGACTGATCACCTCGGAATTGTGCATGTATCACAGGTTAGACATGTCGCATCGCAGGGATCATACACGACGTAGCAAGGATGAGCAGGCAGGAATGGCAGCCTTGGTACGTGAGCTAACACGTGGCATAACCGATTCAAATACCCACCGACAATCTTCGCCAAACCATGAAGAGGCAGATGCTCGGAAGTTCATGGATTTCTGCAGAGCTAACCCTCCTATCTTTATGGGGGTTAACGGTTCAGAGCAGATCCATGGATGGCTGAGAGAATTAGAACAGAATTTTGAAGACATCCCTTGTTTGGAGACACAGAAGGTCCGGTTTGCTTCCCGGAGATTGAAAGATGATGCGTTGGATTGGTGGGATGCAACTTAACATCTTTTGGAGCGGGAGCATGCCCCGATCACCTGGAAGCAATTCAAGGAAGCTCTTCTTAGTAAATACTTTCCCGAGGAGCTAAGGGAGCAAAATGAAGCAGAATTCATGATGTTAAGCCAGGAAGGAATGACTATTATGGAATACGCTACGAAGTTTGAGAGACTTTGCAGATACCATAAGTCACTTGCTGTCCTCATGCATCCCTACAAAACAGATTAGAAGTGGGGGTAGGGTACCCAATGTTCTTTGGGTCCTTGTCGGTTAGATCATTTCACAACCCACTTGAGTTGACCACTTGGAACACCATTCCTTTTGATATAACATGCATTAGAGGTGTGTCCTTCCAAGCAATAATAACTACATATGTTCCTTCTTTTAGGAATCAAATAATTATTTCTTGGTACATACCTTTTTAAACTAGTAGCATAGTAATTATTTGGCTTAAGATAGAACTTTGATGTAGGCACATAATAATTACTTTTTCTTGACATATGATGATTTCCAATAACATAGTGTTTAGGTGTAGATTGTGGTGAGTTCCTTTTTACATGCATATTGGGTTGTGGATTACTAGTTTTTACAAAAAGCGTTTTCTTAACATCTTTTTGATTCTTTTGAGGAGTATACCCTAATCCATTTTTATCCTTAGTATCTCTTTGCATGCTTAAGATATCATCTAATCCATGCTTACCCTTTTCAAACTTGCATACTATTTGTTGTAAACTTTCTACTTTAGATTCCAACGAAACACACTTAGTGCAAGCAACTTGATTATCTATCATAGATCTAATCAAGTTTAATTCTTCCATAGCATAAATTTTCTAAACATTTAAACATATTTCATGTAATCACTCAAAAGCAGTTTGTAAATCTTCATAATAAAGTTTATCAATACTAACCTATTCATCATCATTGTCAGAGTTGTGTGTAGCCATAAACGCTAGATGTGGTTTTTCATCTTCAGATTCTGATGAAGAACTGATATCATTATCTTCCCATGCCACATATGCTTTCTTGCCCTTTTTGTTCTTGTTGTCTAATCTATCTTTGAGATTGTTCTTCTTTCTTTGAATATTTAGACAATCGGACTTGATGTGACCGGGTTTTCCACATTCAAAACATGTGAATTTTTGTGGAGAAGATGAGTCATTTTTCTTTATAAATCTCTTAGATTGACCAAATCGTATTCCCTTTTTCTTGAGAAACTTTCCAAGATTTTTAAACAAAAGATTCATATTGTCACCTTCATCTTCCTCTGAATCTTCATCATCTTTATCCTAATCAATTTTGGCTTTTAAAGAAATTGACATGTGCTTCTTCTCGTGTTGCTCATGTTGACCCATGCGGTTCAATTCCAAATCATGCTCTTGTAGTTTCCCGAACAGAGTTGCTAGAGTCATTTTTGATAGGCTCTTCCTCTCTGAGATCGCCGTCACTTTCGGTTGCCATATCCGAGTTAATGATCTTAGCACTTTTAAGTTCAAATATGCACATGAATAACTTTTGCCAAGAGCAGACAGATGATTAATAAGATGAGTAAATCGTTTTTGCATGTCAAGGATCTTTTCTCTAGGAAGCATCCTAAACATCTCATATTCTTACGAAAGAGTGTTTAATTTTGATCTCTTAACTTCGTCTGTACCCTCATGAGTGTCTTCTAGAGTATCCCAAATCGCTTTGGCTGATTTGCATGAAGAGACTCTAAAGAATTCATCCATACCTAGGGCAGAGGTTAGGTAATTCATGGCTTTAAGATCATACTGCACTTTCTTTTTCTCTTCATCATTCCAAGCACTCATGGGTTTTGGTTCACTTCCATTTTCATTTGTGAACATAGGCACAAACGGGCCTTCTTCAATGGTTTTCCATACCTCTAAATCTTGTGCTTTGATGAAGATCATCATTTTGATTTTCCAAAAATCATAATGATCTCCATTAAAGCATGGAGGCCTATTTACATTCAACCCTTCACTCAACATAGGTCTTGAGGATGCCATCTTATGGATCTTTAGGAGTAAATTTCCTAAACTTGCGCTCTGATGCCAAATGTAAGTGTAGATAGCAACCTAAGAGGGGG
>QANU01037188.1:0-20235 GCA_003254905.1 Nissolia schottii | reverse complement strand
AACCTAGTGAGCATTGTTTACTACGTACGGGTAAACAGTTAGCTAGGGTGTTTCACTAATCATATAACTAGACTCTTTAACGGGGTCTGCCGTACCAACTGGGGTCGGGACCTCCCTTACTTTCTTTATTTCCTAGAATTTCATTATGATCTTCGTTAAACTTTTAAGGTGAACCTCTAATTATCTAAGGTCGCCCTAACTCCTACGACGACCTTTCCTCATGATGCTTGCTTGAATTATGCAAAGACATCCATAACTATGCAGGTTAGATTCCATAGAACCTTCAAAATTATAAGTTTCCATTAGGCATTCGAATGCTTAAATGCTGTGCATTCGGTTGCTTCTTTCAATCGAATCCCTCAGGGATTCAATCGGCTGAAATCTTTCTCGGGGTTTCATTTGATTGAAATCTCTGGGTAATCGATTGAATTCCTCTGCAGTCTTTCATTCGATTGAAATCCTTCAGCAATCGATTGAAATCCCAAAGTCTTCTTTCAATCGAATCCGTGGGAATTCAATCGAATGCTATAGTAAAAAAATCGCCCCGGAGTGCAAATTCTCCAGGGTTTTCTCCGCGAAACATTTTTCGCTTCTACAGTAATCCAATCCATACAGTTATGGTTTCCAAACTTCAAAATCCTCCAAATCTAGCTTCCCTAACTCATTTCTCATAGTTTTTGCAAAATAGTTTTTCATTCACATACACAGGAATGTATTTAAACAATCATTAAACAAACCACATAGACAGTGGGCTTAGAGTTACCCACATCGGATGGAGATTCCGGTTCGGTGGAGTTGGAGTAGAGAATTTTCCCTTCACAGTGATACGTTCCCACCAATTTTTCCGGGGTCCGAAAGCGCTTCCGCGATGTACCCGAGCGGGACCACCTTTCTGTGGAAACGGAATGAAAAAGACATCTGGAGTGGCTATTTATAGCCTTTCACTCCTTTTTCCTTTTCTTTTCCTTTTTTCCTTATTTCTTTCTTTCTTTCTCTTTGGTTTACCTTTTGTTGTTATTATTATTATTATTATTATTATTATTCCTATTTATTTATTTATTTATCCTAAAAGAATTAATTATTTCCTAAGGAAGATAAATTCCATTTAGGGCCGTTTTGATCTCGTTTAATCATATTTAACTCAATTTCTCACACCCCGGTTGCCCTAAAAATATTCTGGGCACACCGTCGTGACCCATTGATTTTCCCCTTCGTCCTGGGAGCTACCCCTCGGGAACTCTTGACCGTTTTATCGGATGCAGAAATCCCACAAGCGTTGCCCGGTATCCGAATCGAATTCTGTTTAAGTCGAAATTCTCCCGGATACGCTGGAAAATTTCCTGAAAAACACCTCCTAACTCCGGCCACTAATTCGAGGATTCTACCGGTCAAACTTCCCCCTTCGGGGTCCCCGAAATACTTTTCGATCTTCCATAACGGCTAGCCCACGGGCTTTCCGTACATGAAAGAATCGGGTTGTTACAAAGAGCGCCGCCGGGTCGATGCAGTAGTAGCAAAAAGAGGTTGTAGGCCGAGGCCACGGCTACAAAGGTGTAAGGACTAAGTAGGACGCAGCCACAGAGCGCGTAAGAGATTCCCAAGTCCCCTCATGCACTATGTAATTGAATGTATGAACTGGTGAATGATGATATGGCGATAACGGCGTATGTATAATTGTTTAAGCATTATGTATAACTGTTCATGCATTATGTATCGTCAAGGGAACGTCCCAAGACGAATAGTATGTCTCTAGGAACAACGTACAGTTAACAAGCGCGAAGCCTAGGTAATGACAAGACTAGACACCCAGTCACCTAGTAAAATAGATAAAGCTGCTCAGGGTGTAGGTACAAGATAATAACTGGTAGGATTTAGTATTGCATGAAACGTAGAGGTTTTCCTGAGTGGCTGGAGAATGCCCGAGTAATTGAACTGTAGTAGCCACGTGGAGTTTCCACTAAGAACGCAGTCGTTCTTATCCCCACTCGTGTATGGCTCCAGGGATGGAAGATGAGTCTTACTATGCAGATGCTGTCGAACCTGAGGATGATGTGCACCAGAAGACTTAGATGGCTCTGTAGTCGATATCATAAGGAGAATAAATGTAGTTGGGGAACATGTGTATGGGTTATGTAATATAACTAGTATATGGAATGTATTTGTCTCTATAGAGGACCCCTTATGTGTGTAATCTATGTATCCACTAACTTAAATTTCGACTTACTAGAGATACCGTTTGTTATATCACTCTGTTGCACGCACGGCTCTTATGTTATAAACTGTATGATTAAAAAAAAAAAAAAGAGGAAGAGGAATTGGGTCCCTATTTTATTAAAGCTAGTATTTTTGAAAAACTAAGGCAAAAGACCAGGAGGTAAACAACCTAGCGGTATTACGTACGGCTTGAGTATACAGAATCGGCTATGGGTGTTTCACGAGGGACGTCTGGTAGACGACAGAGAACTGGAGCAGATCAAAGTCAAGGCAAAAGGATGACAGTGACATTAGGATGATATATGTTTTGTCTTATTACTTATGACTTTTATATGTTTGTGTAAATATGTATAATTATGGCAATGTGTACCTATGTTGGACCCTGTTTGTAATTATATATATATTTACACATGTACTCTTCATGATCTACTGCGATTCCCACTCAACTAATGTTCGATGCTAACGATTGTTGTTATATATTGTCTAAATCACGCACGGCTCCTAGTTTACAAACTGATACTACACAAGAACGATTTTCAAATGGGTCCATATTTTCATATAAATATATATTAGAAAAGTTAAAAGTAAGGGCTGAAGGTAACCCGACACAACGGATAACAACCCTGTGAGCATTGCTTACTACCATGGAAGTGAGTAGTTAGCAGGGGTGTTACAACAATCACCAGAACTACAATCTTTCATAATCATTTACATTTTCTGATATATTTCCAAGTTCATAACTGTTATATCATTTGTGCTTTCTATTCAGGATTATCCTTCCCTGAGTTTAGGATTGAGTAAAAAGCCATTGTACAAATAATTCTTCAATCTTTTACTTGTTGTAAACACCGTAGTGTTTGGTGTGTTTTCTGAATATCACCGTAGAGTTTGATGAGGGCATTGTGAAACCAGGGGAACGGTTGTGTTCTCTTGAAGTTGTCGGTTTAAGCGCCTCGGTTGTGAGGTTGTACACATTACAGTTTACATAGTGGAAAAATCCCTGAATCAGAACAGGGGACTAGACGTAGCCTTCGGTGGTTGAAGGTAAACCAGGATAAAATCTCTGGTGTGATTTTTCCTATCCCTACACTCTTTATATTCAGCAATTTACATTTCCGCTGCTTTAACAGTCTTAATCATTTTGATTATTGTTGGGTATTGACCATAATTGGGGAATTAGGGTTTCAAATCAATTATCTTTTTCAAAGAACCAAAATCGTGGAAAAACAAGAGAAACCTAATTCATCCCCTCTTAGGTTGCCATCTGAAGTTACATTTGGCATCAGAGCGCAAGTTTAGGAAAATTTATCCTAAAGATCCATAGATGGCATCCTCAAGACCAATGTTGAGTGAAGGGTTGAACGTGAATAGGCCCTGTAACACCCTAGCTAACTGCATACCCTCGAGTAGTACGCAAAGCTCACTAGGTTGTTAATCATTTGGTGGGATTACTTATAGTCCTTTATTATCTTTCGAAAATACAAGATTAAGGAAAATATGGACCATTTTAAAACTTTTTCCACTGGTTAATTTATTTACAAAGTATGAGCCGCGCGTGAATCAAAGCATATAATACAACCGATAGGGCTGAAGCTTAAGAGTGATAGTCATTGCTAGCATAAATAATTACATACACAAGTATTTGGTCCATCACAAATTACAACCAACAGAGTATCATAATAGTTCACATATACAGGTCAAATACATTAAAATACATATAAAAAAGAGTGGTATTCTGCTAAACCGTCCTCATGGCATCACTGCTCCTCATGTGGCTCCTCATAGGGCTCCTCGTGGCTCTCATAATCTTTGCCTGCTCCTGGAAGCATAAGCGAGTGGGGGTGAGAACAGTCATCCTCAGTGGTTAACCTTAGCGTAGGGGATCTCTTTTCTCACTTATCAACCAGGCCGCTCACGTGTTTCTGAGTGAACATGCATACTAACATCCTACTGATTATTATCTGACTTAAGGTCCTGAACGGCTTTATCTAATTTACTAGGTGACTGGGGAACTAGTCTTGCTTATCTAAGTTCTCGTGCTTGTTAACTTTTCTTGCGTACATACGTAGCCATCTTGAGCATTCTCTCGACAGTACTTACTTCATACACATGCTCATATACATTATCCTATACTTATACATTGCATGCTCATTCATCATATCATTGCATATTCATTCATTTCATACTTTATGCATGCTAACTTTGAGACTCTCTCATGCGTGCCGGCTAACTAATGGACCAGGGTGCATCCTGCTTTCCATTCTCTCGGCTAACTAATGGACCGAGGTTGCGTCGGCTCCCAGCTAACTAATGGACCAGGGCCGCGCCGAGTCTTTCCACTCATATAGATGTGGCCAAACATCTACAACCTGTTTCTGTCCTCTGATTGATGTCGACCAGGCAGCGCTATAACCTGAGTGGTTGCGAACCACCGCAGATAACTAATGTTCCGTCTTCGATCATCAATCGAGATAACCGTCCACCTAGTAGGAGGGCGAGGAGTTGGCCCTATGACCAACCAAGTGGAGACCCATACATCATCATCATTACATCATCATCATTTCATAGGCGTGACGTCACCCTTTCTCATTCATCTTTTCTTTCCTTTCTTTCTTTTCATTCCTTCCTTTCTTTCTTTTCCTTCCTCATCATTAACCAATCCACCCCTTTGTGGGGACTGGTGAGGGGCGTGTCTGCCAAGAGAGATACCTACTATTATATAACTACATACTGATTCCCTAAGGTTCAGTTTTGATCTTTAAGCTTTACGTGATTAACCTCTAGTCCTCATGATGCATGATAGCATAACCATTTCTAACATACTTATTCTACATGCAATGTTCTACATACATCATCATGAACATAATTCACGCAATCATCATAAACATACTTCATGCACTCATCATAAACATACCTCATGCTCTCATCATAAACCTACTTCATGCAATCATCATAAACATACTGCATGCATATCAGTTAGCTTAATAAGTGTTGGAAATGCGTGTCCAGGACAATCTTCATAAACTTTGTTTTCGTAAAAATGGTTAAGTTTCAGGCCGCTCAGCGCCCATGTCGTCCGCTCAGCGGTCTCTGAAAGTTTTCACACTTCGAAAATATTTTCCATCCTTATCCTTAGGTTTCAGCCCTAGGCCACTCAGTGGTGCCTTATGGCTCAGCGGTTCACGAGTCCGCTCAGCGGCTCATGATGCCGCTCAGCGGTTCCTGGCGAGGCTGAAACCTACATCTTTGTCTTTCTTGCTTTCTTTCCTCCTTTGTCCATGGATCCTTCTTGAGGTTTTCACACATATTCCAACCCTTAAAATCCTACCTAGTCCAGGTCACAGGACCCTTCAGAATCATCTCCTAAGTCCTAGCATAGCATTTCTAGCGTAAATCATCATAGTCACATAATCATCAAAACAAGCAGAAACAAACATAAGCTCCAAGGAGGTGAGGAAACCAAGTTTACCCACTTTCTTGGGCTGCAAAGAGGGCTGGAGATGGTGGCAAAGAGGCGGGTTCCTTGGTGGTTCAGCCTTCCTAGAGCGGTTCCCGGTTCCAGCAGTGTTCTAGCAGAGTTTCCGCACTGAACGATTTTTAGGCAGAGTTTCCATACTCTTCAAATTTTTGTGAAACTTTTCTGAATGGGAGGGCTACTTATAGCCAAGAATCTTGCCCCCAAATTTATCCTTTTTCCCCTTGCCAAAATTACCAAAATGCCCTTTTCTATTTTCTTTAATAATTAATTAATTCAAAAGATAATTCAAAGGTCAAATCAATGAATAGTAATTGAATTTTTAATTATTTTCCTTGGAAATCTGCAGCCATCACGTGGTCAAATGCAGGTGTGGGGCCCACTCGGTCTTGTTCGCTCGTTTTTGGCCGTTCGCACTCTCGGTGCGTCGTGCACGGTCGTCCGAAGAATATTCCGCTTATACCGTCGCGATCCTCTAATTCCCCTCTACGTAAAGGTATAATTACTTCAAGGCATTTGTGAATTTTTCTCCGGAGGAGTATTTTTCACAGATACCTTTGACCCGTTATCTCTCGTCGGTGTCCGAACGAGACCGTTCCGCTAGCGTTTCCGCGAGCGCCAAAGCTTCCTAGTAACAATTTGAGGTTGCTATAGGGGTTTTATCATCTTTTCCTTCCTAAGGTATGGTTTCCCAAGATTGGGGCCCAGTGCTCGGTTCGGCTGGCTCAAAGGGCCAAACAGGACTGTTCTAGTGTCTGCGGAATTGTCCGAAAGTGAGCGGAACTCCGTTTTTCAGACGGTTTAATTTTTCCACTAAATTCTAAGGGTCATGCGGGACTATTTGAGTGTCATCAGAGTTTCGAGAAAATAAACAGATTAATTTCTATAAATCTCTGCATGTTACCCTATACAGGATGCTCTACGAACAGTAAATCGGGAAAATTTCACTTAGGGGAGGAGCGGGATGTTACAGGCCCCGTGCTTTAATGGTGATCATTATGATTTTTGGAAAATCAAAATGATGATCTTCATCAAAGCAAAAGATCTAGAAGTTTGGAAAACCATTGAAGAAGGTTCGTTTATGCCTATGTTCACAAATGAAAATGGAAGTGAACCAAAACCTATGAGTGCATGGAATGATGAAGAGAAAAAGAAAGTGCAGTATGATCTTAAAGACATGAATTACCCAACCTCTGCCCTAGGTATGGATGAATTTTTTAGAGTCTATTCATGCAAATCAGCCAAAGAAATTTGGATACTTTAGAAGCCACTCACGAGGGTACAGATGAAGTTAAGATATCCAAATTAAACACTCTTTCGCAAGAATATGAGATGTTTAGGATGCTTCCTAGAGAAAAGATCCTTGACATGTAAAAGAGATTTACTCATCTTATTAATCATTTGTCTGCTGGTGCAGATTTGAACTTAAAAGTGCTAAGATCATTAACTCGGATATGGCAACCGAAAGTGACGGCGATCTCAGAGAAGAAGAGCCTATCCAAAATGACACTAGCAACTTTGTTTGGGAAACTACAAGAGCATGAATTGGAGTTGAGTCGTCTAGATCAACATGAACAACATGAGAAGAAATATAGGTCAATTTCTTTAAAAGCTAAAATTGCTTCTGAAGAAGATAATTGTGAGAACATGAATCTCCTAGTAAAAAATGTTGGAAAGTTTTTTAAGAAAAAAGTCATGCGGTTTGGCCAAAATAAGAGATTCATAAAGAAGAACGATTCATCTTCTTCACAAATCTTCACATGCTTTGAGTGTGGAAAGCCCGAACATATCAAGTCCGATTGTCCAAATATTGAAAGGAAGAAGAACGGATTCAAAGACAAAGTGGACAAAAAACACAAGAAGGGCAAGAAAGCATATGTAGCATGGGAAGACAACGACATCAGTTTTTCATCAGAATCTGAAGATGAAGAAGTGCAGATCGCGTTGATGGCAACTCATGATTCTGACAATGAAAATGATGAGGTTAGTTCTGATAAACTCTCCTATGAGGATGACAAATTGCCTTTGAATGCATATAAGAAATATGTTTGAATTTTTCCAAAATCTATGCTAAAAAGGAAGAATTAAACTTGATAAAGTCTATGATAGAAAATCAAGATGCTTGTAAGAAATGTATGTCTTTAGAAAATAAAGTTGATAATTTGCAACAAATTGTATACAAATTTGAAAAAGGTAAACATGGATTGGAAGACATTTTGAGCATGCAAAGAGATACTAAAGATAGAAGTGGATTAGGCTATACTCCACAAAAAGGTCAAAATGTTGTTAAGAAAACATTGTTTGTAAAGGCTAGTAATCCACAACCAAATGTGCATTCAAATGTATCACAATCTAAACCTAAATTCCGTAATGATAGTAAAATGCATATAGCAAGAAATAGGAACTATCATGTGCCTACATCGAAGCCTTATTCTAAGCCTAATAACTACTATGCTTCTAATTGAAATAAGTATGTACCAAGAAAGAAATACTTGATTCCTAAAAGAACAATATGTGGTTTTTGTTGTTTAGAAGGAACACCACTAATGCATGTTATATTAAGAAATATGGTGTTCAAAATGGTCAAAATAAGTGGGTTGAGAAAGGTTCTAACAAGTAAGGACCCAAAGCACATTGGGTACCTTACACTGATTTTTAACTTGTTTTGCAGATATGTATGAGGACAGCAAGCGACTTATTGTATCTTGACAGTGGTTGTTCCTTACATATGACGGGTGACAAAACGAAGTTTTCATTTCTAATCCCAAGAAACAAAAGCTATGCAACGTACGGCAACAACGAGAGAGGCAAAATCATTAGCATTGGAAGAATAGGCACGCCTCCTCAAACTACCATTGACAATGTGTTATATGTTGAAGGTCTAGGTCATAATTTGCTTAGCATTAGCCAATTATGCGACAAAGGCCTTGTAGTTGGATTTGAAGATGATATATGTGTAGTAAAAGATAAGAAAACCCAAGAAGTGAAATTTTCAAGATATAAAATTAACAAGGTTTTCATGATATCATTAGAAGAGATATCATCTAAAAACACATGTCTTATTGTCAAAAACAATGATGAATGTTGGTTATGGCAGAAACGCTTAGCACACATTCACATGGATCACTTAAACAAACTTATTAAGCATGATCTAGTCATTGATTTAGCAAAAATTAAGTTTATCAAAGATAGATTGTGTGATGTATGTCAAAAACCAAAGTTTCCTTTAAACCTAAGAATGTTGTCTCAATAACTAGATCTCTCCAGTTACTCTACATGGACTTGTTTGGACCATCAAGGACAAAAAGTTTTGGAGGAAACTATTATGGTCTTGTAATTGTTGATGACTACTCTAGGTTTACATGGACTTTGTTTTTATCACACAAAAATCATGCTTTCGATGCATTTAAAAGATTTGCTAAAATTGTTGAAAATGAAAAATCTTTGAAAATTGCATCTATTAGAAGTGATCATGGTGGCAAATTTGAAAATACATACTTTGAGGATTTTTGTAGTGAAAATGGCATTACACATAATTTCTCCGCCCCTAGAACCCCACAACAAAATGGAGTTGTAAAAAGGAAAAATAGATCTCTTGAAGAACTATCAAGAACCATGCTTAATGAAACCAATCTGCCTAAATACTTTTGGGCAGATGTGGTTAACACGGCTTGCTATGTGTCTAACAGAGTTCTCATTAGACCATTTCTAAAGAAAACTCCATATGAGTTGTTCAAGGGTAGAAAGGCAAAGATTGCACATTTTCACATCTTTTGTGCAAAATGTTTTGTTCTGAACAACGGCAAAGACAACCTTGGTAAGCTCGATGCAAAAGCAGATGAAGGTATATTTCTTGGTTATTCACTTTCTAGCAAAGCTTATCGTATCTTCAATAAAAGAACTCATACTATTGAAGAATCAATTCATGTATCATTTGATGAAACTAACCCTTCCAAGGAGGAAAAAGTTGTTTCTCTTGATGATGATGAAAGTGAAGAGCCTTTACCAAGAAATGATGAACAAATCCAAGGAGAAGAAAATAATGTAAATGATCAAGTTGAAGAGCAAGTTCAGGACGATCTACCTAAGGAATGGAGAATGCACATAGATCACCCAATTGATAATATCATTGGTGATATATCAAGAGGAGTCACAACAAGACTAAATCTCAATGATGCTTGCTTACATATGGCTTTTGTGTCACAAATTGAGCCATCCAAAGTACATGATGCACTTAAAGACGAACACTGGGTACTAGCCATGCAGGTTGAACTTAATCAGTTTACACGAAATGAAGTATGGGAACTTGTTCCGGCACGAGAAGATAAACAAATTATTGGTACAAAGTGGGTATTCAGAAACAAACTTGATGAAAATGGAATCATCGTTCGTAACAAATCAAGAATGGTGGCTCAAGGTTACAATCAAGAAGAAGGTATTGATTATGATGAAACCTAGGCACCGGTGGCCAGGTTAGAAGCTATACGTTTACTTTTGGCATATTCATGTTCTTTAAACTTTCAATTGTATCAAATGGATGTCAAAAGTGCATTCTTAAACGGTTATATACAAGAGGAGATTTATGTTCGTCAACCCCCTGGGTTTGAAGATTTCAAAGACCCTTCTCATGTATATAAACTTAAGATAGCACTTTATGGCCTCAAACAGGCTCCTAGAGCTTGGTACGATCGATTGAGCAAATTTTTATGCGATTAAGGGTTTTGAAAAAGGTAAAGTTGACACAACACTTTTCATAAAAAGAACTAAAAGTCATACCTTATTAGTTCAAATTTATGTTGATGATATTATATTTGGTTCTACTAATGAGGTTTTGTGTAAGGAATTTTCTAATCTAATGCAAGGAGAATTCGAGATGTCTATGATAGGGAAATTGAATTTTTTTCTTGGTCTGCAAATTAAGTAAACTAAGAATGGAGCATTCATTAACCAATCCAAGTTCTGCAAAGAACTATTGCAGAAATCTAAGATGGATGATTATAAGACAATAGCAACACCAATGGGATCAAGCACCTATCTAGATTAGGATGACTCTGGTAAGCCCATTGATGTGACACAATATCGAGGTATGATCGGATCCTTGTTATATCTAACTGCTAGTCGACCTGATATTATGTTCAGTATTTGCTTACGTACTCATTTTCAAAGTATTTTGCGGGTTGTAAAACCGAACGCAAAAGCACTATTGGTACATGTCACATCTTAGGTAATGCTCTAGTTTCTTGGTCTTGCAAGAAACAAGCTTGTGTCGCTCTAAGAACTGCTGAGGCTGAGTACATTGCAGCCGGCAGTTGCTGTGCACAGGTCTTGTGGCTCAAGCAACAGTTAAAAGACTTCGGTCTAGTCCTTGGCTGTATTCCCATTAAGTGTGACAACACGAGTGCTATCAATTTAACCAAAAACCCTGTGATGCTTTCTCGAACGAAATACATAGACATTAGACATCACTTTCTCAGAGATCATGTTTTGAAAAAGGAAGTTGAACTAGATTTGTTGCAACTCATGATCAACTTGCTGACATTTTAACAAAACCTTTGCCAAAAGAACCGTTTTATAACATTAGACGAGAATTAGGTATCTTAGATGAGACAGACATATATTAAACTTTCTATGATTGATTGTCTGTTGAACTGTTTGTGATTGACTGTTTAGCTTGTCGTTTGTGTGCTTTATGAAGTGTCTGTATTGCACATGGTGTTCATATATGTTTCAAGCTTTAAATTTTAATAATTTTTGAATTTTTTGGTCAAGTAATCGATTACACAAAGCTAGTAATCGATTACAGGCAGACAAAATGGATAACGACTTCAAAACTGCTTGTAGTAATTGATTACTCAAGCCAGTAGTAATTGATTGCTAGGCTTAGTAATCGATACAAACTTGTGGTAATCGATTACCTTTCTAAATTTTCTGCATTGTAATCGATTACCAGGTTAAAATTTACCATGGTTAATCGATTAAGGAAGTTATGTAATCGATTACTTGCTCGGCTATATCATTCTTGGCACATTTTTTCCCATTTGGTAATCGATTATCTCTTTTTTTCTCTCTTCACCGAAGCTTTGTTCTTCCCTTGTTCTTCACAAATCCTTCACCAAAACCTTGTGATTCTTGATAGTGGCATCAATATCATACATGTATGGTTTTGGACCTAACCCCGAGCCAATATGGCTGATATAATGGAATATGCCTCGAAAAACCCCGTAGTACGTTAAGAGCCTATGTACGAGTACAACCTTCACATATTTGAACGAATTTGACCATGTGACCCCTCATTTAACTTTTAATAGGTATATATGGACTAGTGGAAGGTTAGCCGGGAACTGTTGTCCCCAAAATGACCATTTTACCCTTACACCTCAAATTGACGAGATTACTCCCATANGTTAGCACTTGTTATTGATATCATGGTTAATGGCTCATAAGGTTTTCATTCTAACAAGTCTAACACTTTTGCTAAAATCCTAAAATCATTTAGCAACACTTCTCTAGGGTTTACAACACTTGGAAAACACTTTGCTGTGTCAGTAATAGATTACTGGATTTCAGTAATTGATTACCAGTAGTTCAGTAATCGATTACAGGGTTTCAGTAATCGATTACCAGCATCAAAAATGTGAAAATATAACATTTTTTGCATGAGTAATCGATTACCAACTTGCTGTAATCGATTACCAACTCGAGAATTTTGAAAATAAGTGATTTTCATGTGTGTAATCGATTACACACTTATGGTAATCGATTACCACCTTAAAGAATTTGAAAATGGGCAGTTTCTAAGCGTGTAATCGATTACCACGCTTGGTTAATCGATTACATGTTCGAATGGGTGTGTTTTTTCATGAAACAGTGCGTTGTTTTGCATCTGTATGCAACGGCAATGGTTCATGAACAGGCACCTCTACCTATATAAGGTTGGAACTCATGCAGAACAAAAACAGAACTCTAGAACTCAATTCTCACTTTCACACTGACAAAGTTCTGATTAAATTTCAATGGTGCTTCAATCCAAAACTTAAAGAAAGCCCGTTGAGCCTTAATTGTTATATCATTTGTGCTTTCTATTCAGGAATATCCAATCCTGAATTTAGGATTGGTAAAGCCATTGTATTACTTCTTCAACAATTGTGGCACCGTAGTGTTCGGTGTAGTTTTGTATTCACCGTAGTGTTTGGTGAGGAATTTCTGATTATCACCGTAGTGTTCGGTGAGGGCATTGTGTAAACAGGGGAACAATTGTATTCTCTTGTTGTTGTCGGTGTAAGTGCCTCGATTGTGAGGTTGTACACAACACAAGTTTACATAGTGGAAAAAACCCTGAATCAGAACAGGGGACTGGACGTAGCCTTCGGTAGTTGAAGGTGAACCAGGATAAATCTCTGGTGTGATCTTTCTTATCCTTACACTCTTTACATTAAGCAATTTACAATTTCTGCTGCTTTAACATTAATATCTATTCGGTTTATTGCTGAGTCGTGATCACAATTTGGGAATTAGGGTTTCATACCAATTATCTCTTTCAAAGAACCAAAATCTGTCAAAAACAAGAGAAACCTAATTCACCCCCTCTTAGGTTGCTATCTAGAATTACATAAAATGCGCTTTTAACAAACATTCATCAAAACTTAAAACCAAGAGGGATAACATAATGATTATACTCATAATTAGCCGTCGAGTTACATAAAATAGGAGCCACCGGACCTGTTACATGGAAATCCCCAAAATGCCCCTGTCCTACGTTAGTTACAAAACATCCAAAAGGTTAACCTATATATAATTCTAAACTATCTAACCCTAATATCCTACTCCACCTCCTCAACATCAGGCGCCGGATCCACGTCCATAGTAGACGGAGCATGACCAGAGGTCGAATCACCTCCAGTCGGACCTCCAGGACGCACCCAACCTAGGTGAGCATAAACCGCGCTCAAGTCTTGGCCTAGCTGGAGCACGTTACGGCCCGTCTGTATCACCAGCTGCTCGAGCCAGTCAAGGCGGGACATGTCCACGCTCAGGGTATCCAAACGACTCATCAACAGGTCCATCTGGGACTGTGAGAGGCCAGGTGCAGGTGTAGGCTCCACAGAGGTCGAGGCAGCAACTGCCGGGTCAGCGGAGGCGGATGGAGCCGCAGACGAAGAAAGAGCAACCATTTTCCTTGCTCGGCTGCCCTGAGGCACATCGAAGGCCAGCTGATTATCGTCGTTCAGCGAGATGTGCATTTTGGCGAGGCAGCCAAAGTCCACCTTCCAAGTGACTTTTGGGGACTACTTCAATTCGCCTTCAAGCAAAGAAAGGCACACATAGATATGGATTAGTATGTTCATGCAGATAATCAATAAGGTAGGAAAAGACATAAGAGGAAAGCTAATAGCGAAAGTATGTACCTTCAAGGGGAACCTGGAAGTACTGCAGGATCTCCGTGTTTTGGATGCCATAGGGAAGCGCATTACCCCGAATTCGCACCTGACCCATGTGCTGCATGACGTAAAGGGCCCAATTGATCTCGTGATGCTCAGCTAGGGCCCACATCACCAAGCAGTCATCCCGAGTCATCACTGCGTGATTCCCGTTCCGTGGAACGAGAGTATGGGTGAGCAGGTAATGGTAGACTCTCTGTTCCACCGGCAAGCCGCTCACTTGAGGCCTATTCTTAGCGCTCTTGAGGCCCAAGTGGCCGATGATGTTGAGAGCCATATCCTTCCCAAATGGAATTCCAACCGAGTTGAACGCCCACTCTGATAGGCCTGAGGCAAGATTGTTCCCCGCAGTCGAAAGCTCCAGGACTGTCTCGAATTGCTCCAGGGATAGCTCAATTGGAACCCCGCACACCTCTGACGTGAGCACGTCATCCACGATTTGCATGTTGCTATAAAAGACCCGAACGAGGTGCGGGTTGAAACACCCCTAGTCAATCTCGTACGCTCGAGCCGTACGAAATTCCTGCTAGGTTGTTTACTTCGTGGTCATTTCTTCAGTTTTTGAAAATAGTATTCTTACCAAAATAGGGACCCATTTTATTCAAACATACAGTTTCCAACTTAAGAGCCGTGCGTGTAACAGAATAATATAACAAACAATATACTTAGTAAGTCGAGTTCTAAGGCAATAGATACATAAACTACATACATCGAGGATCTGAAGCACATACAAATACACACCATATGATAGTTATATTACAGAATCCATACTAACGACAAGTAATACATTTATTCCTTTCCTATAACATCTATTACACTGCCAGCTAGGTCTCCTTGCTCGCACCTACTCAGGTTCCACAGCATCCGCATAGTAAGATTCATCTTCCATCCCTGGAGCGTGGGGGCGAGAACGGTAGGTCCTCAGTGAGTAACATTTTAATCGTGGCTTTTTACTTTCTCGATTATTCTCCAGGCCGCTCAGAGTTTAGTCTAAGTGTACATGCAACTAACACCCTACTGATTATGGTCTTGGGCCTATACTCTACGCAGCTTTATCTACGTTACTAGGTGATTGGTTTTCTAATCTTGTCATTACCTAAGCTCCGTGCTTTTTCACTGGACGTTTCTACTAGAGACATATTACTCGTCTTGGGTCGCTCCCTTGACGATATACAATGCATGAACAGTTATACATAATGCTTAAGCAAATAAATCTACATACTCATCATCATGTCATCAATCAGCAATGCATACATATAATATCATAGTGCATGGGGGAACTTGGGGATCTCTTACGCGCTCTATGGCTGCGTACTACTTAGTCCTTCGCACCTTTGTAGCCGTGGCCTCAGACTACAACCTCTTTTTGCCACTATTGTATCGACTCGGCAGCGCTCTTTACCGGTGTGGTAGCTAACCACGTAAGGCTCATAGGAGGTAAACATCGAATACAATTAGCGAAACCATCCCTTGTGGCATGGCGAAGGATCAGACCTATGAATGATCAGGTGTGGACGTGCTTAGATCGGCCCTATGACTCGATCCGGTTTCATTTTCCTCTTTTAGTGGGGCCCCTTAGTCTCATTTCATTCATGCAGGCCTATGCCTGTTTGTCGTAGCTGGGCCTATGCCCGTTTCTTATCGTGGTCAGGTCTCTCTACCTGCGTTGCTCGTGACCAATCCATCTTGCTGAATTGGCGAGGGGCGTGTCTGTAAGACTTTGCCAAGAGAATAGGGGTTTCCTAATCATATAACTAGACTCCTTAACTATGGTCTACCGTGCCAACTGGGGTCGGGACCTTCCTAACTTTCTTTATTTCCTAGTGTTCCATTATGATCTTCATTAAACTTTTAAGGTGAACCTCTAATTATCTAAGGTTGCCCTGACTCCTACGACGGCCTTTCCTCATGGTGCATGCTCGAATTACGCGAAGACATACATAACTATGCAGGTTGGATTCCATAAGACCTTTAAAATCAGAAGCTTTCAGTGAGCATTCGAATACCTAAGGGTTTAGCATTCGGTTGCTTCTTTCAATCGAATCCCTTGGGGATTCAATCGGCTGAACTCCTTCTGGGTCTTTCATTCGATTGAAATCAGTAAGTATTCGATTGAATTCCTCCGCGGTCTTTCATTCGATTGAAATCCCTCAGGATTCGATTGAAATCCAAAATCTTCTTTCATTCGAATCCGTGGGAATTCAATCGAATGCTACAGTAAAAAAATTGCCCCAGAGTGCAATTTCTCTAGGGTTTGCTCCGCGTAACATTTTTCGCTTCTATAGTAATCCAATCCATATAGTTATGGTTTCCAAACCTCAAAATCATCCAAATCTAGCTTCCCTAACTCATTTCCTATAGTTTTTGTAAAATAGTTTTTCATTCACATACACAGAAATGCATTTAAACAATCATTAAACAAACCACATAGACAGTGGGCTTAGAGTTACCCACTTCCTATGCAGATTTGAAGTTGGTAGGTGGAAGGTGGAGAAAATCCTTGTTGCAATGGTGTGCTCGAAGAAATTTTCGGAAGTCCGGTAGCGCTCTCGCGATGTGCTCGAACGATACTAGGAAAGTAAAAATTTGAAGAAACAGCAGAGCTTCATAAATGCTCCTTCGGTTTGCACTCAGGGGGCATTTATAGCATTGGCCCCCTGTTGCATATAATTATTAATTTAATTATTAATTTATTATTATTATATTATTATTTTAATATAGCTATTTTAATTATCCTAGCCCTTATTCTATTTTAATTATTTCTAACTATTCCTGGTCCACACACGAGTCCCCAAAAATATCCCAATTATACATTCATGACCTATGAATTTTTCCGGCCTAGATGGCGGTCCGAAACAAGACATCTGGGGACTTGCTCCCGTCAGCCACTCCTTCGCAGATCCCTTTGGTCCCCAACCGGATTCCCATTTCCTTCCAAACTGAACACCAATCTTATAGCACCCTGTGGGACCCTAACCTTCTAGTCTTTTCCTTCCAACCTAAGGGGCAAGTCTCACAATTAATTCTCCTCTAACCCAATTTTGGATTTCTTTGTACTGTTTACCTAAGCCAGAGTCATAAGTCGTACCTAAGGTCTTCTTAAGGAAAGTCGGGTTGTTACACGGGTACACGGGGTGGTTGAAGCACAAAAACCCCATGAGATCGGCCTAGTCAAGGAAGGCCAAGATGTCCTCCGATGCCTCCTCGAAAGTGGCCCGATCAAGGATCTTGAGTTCCATGACCGCCCGCTCCTTGAAGCTGGCCTCAAAGTTCCGCCATTGGGCTTCGGTGGAGAACCAATGGGGAATGTCACGTGGTGGAGGAGGTTGAGGGTTCTTGGACCTCGAAGGACGGCCAAAATGTTGACTCATGATGGTGGGAGCTGTGGTTTTGGAATTGAAGAGAGAGTGGAGTGAAAGATTCGGGCAGGAAGAAAAGGCGAGAGAAATTTGGGGAAAATGAGGAAGGAGGAGGAAAGGGAAGGCTAGGACACAAGAGGGGGAGTGAGAAATTTCAAGCAATTGAAGTGGGAAGAGGGGAAATTGGTTCGAGCTCTGCTAGGGTTTCGGTTGGGAAGAGAGGAAAAGAGTAAGAGTAAGAGGAGAGGAAAAGAGAAGCGTTTAAAACAACTTTAGGTCACAGTTCATTCGAATGCAATTTGAAATTCAATCGAATCCGGGTAGCATTCAAATGCAGTATTCGATTCCCTCAAGAACTCTGCAATTCATTTGAGTGAATGACTATTGGGGATTCGAATGAGGCCCTTTTTGTGAGGTTTCTATGTTCCTAATCCAATCCTGAAGGTCCCGAGCAAGCGTACGTATCCAGGGCATCTTAAAACCCTAATTCTCACAAACGTGGCATAAAAACCTAGCGATGCTCAAATTTCGGGGATGAAATTTCAATAAGGGGGTGGAATGTAACGACCCGATTCTCTCATGTACGGAAAACCCACTGGTTAGGCCATCCTGGGGAATCGAAAGGCATTCCAAAAGTTTGGAAAGGAGAATGGAACCAGTAAAATCTCCGAATTAGTGGCCAGGATTAGGTTTTTGATTGTCCAGGAAATTTTTTGGTGTATTCGGGAGAGTTTCGACTCGAACGGGATTCGTTTTAGATACTGGAAAACGCTCGTGGAATTTTTGGATGCTGTAAAACAATTAAAAATCCCTGAGTGGTAGTTCCCGGATCAAAGGGAAAAATGAATGGATCACGAGGTCTGCTCGGAATATTTTTAGGGCAACCGGTGTGTGAGAAATTGATCAAAACACGATCAAACGGGACCAAAACGATCCTGGAGGGAATTTATTTCCCTCAGGAGATATTTACCCAAATTAAATATAAATAAATAAATAAATAATAATTATAAAGTAACAGAAGAAAGAAAGGATAAAGAAAGCAAAAGAGAAAAAGAAAAAGGAAAAAGGGAAATTAGGACGGCTATAAATAGCCCTTAGGATTTCAGAATTTATTTATGTAACTTTTCTTTTTTCACCAAACGCCAGTCCCGTTCCGACACATCTCGGTTTCTTGTCGGAGTCTCGGAAAAATTGCCGGAGTACGACGTTGGAACCCAAACGCAGCGAGCATCAAGGATATCCAACCGGAATTTCCATCGGATGTGGGTAACTCTAAGCCCACTGTCTATGTGGTTTATTTTATGATTGTTTATATGCATTTCTGTGTATGTGAATGAAAAAATATTTTGTACAAACTATAGGGAATGAGTTAGGAAGGTTAGATTTTGATGATTTTGATGTTTGGAAATCATAACTGTACTGATTGGATCACTGTGGAAGCAAAAAAGTTACGAAGAGAAAACCCCTGGAGAAGTTACTCTCTGGGGCGATTTTTTTACTGTGGGATTCGAATGAATTCCCAAGGGATTTTAGTCGAATGCATGAGGTTTCAATCGAATGAAAGCCTGAGCAAGATTTCAATCGATTAAATTCTCAGGGGATTCGAATGAAAGAATCAATCGAATACTAAAACCCTATTCATTCGAATGCTTACTGAAAACTTATATTTTTAAAGGTTCTATGGCATCCATCATGCATAGTTATGTGTACCTTTATGTAATAAGAGCATGCATCATGAGGAACGGCCGTCATAGGAGTTAGGACGACCCTAGATCACTAGAGGTATTCACGTAAATTAAAAGGTGCATAATTGAACCCTAGGGAATGAAGCAGAGAACTAAGGCCCCAATCACCAAGGATTCGACCAGCGTTAGTCAGAGTCAGTAGTTATATGACTAGGAAGATCCCATTCTCTTGGCACGTCTTACAGACACGCCCCTCACCAATTCGGCAAACTGAGTTGGTCAGAGCAACGCAGGTAGAGAGACCTGATTTAGAAAGTAAAGAGAACGGGCCAAGGCCCGAGAGGAAAGAAAGAGAACAGGACAAGTCCTGTCAGAAAGAAAGGGGGACCCTGTTAAAGAAAAAAGGACAGAGATAGACGACCACGCCTGATCGCGCCCAAGGGCCGGTCCCTCGCTATTCCTGTAAGGGGGATGGTTGCACCTATTGTATTCAATGATTTCCTCCTATGAGCCTTACATGGTTAGCTACCATTCCGGTAAAGTGCGTTGCCGGGTCGATACAATAGTTGCAAGAAAGAGGTTGTAACCTAGGCCAAGGTTACATGGGTGAAAGGACTAAGAAGAAGGACGCTAACCTGGGTGAGCCGGTATGCGTAAGAGATTCCCAGATTCCCTCATGCACTATATAGCTATATGTATGATGAAAAGATTGAATGTATGAGAACATGTGTGTTTGGATACCTGTATTTCTACTTATGCATTATGTATATCTGTTCATGCATTATATATCGTCAAGGGAACGACCCATGACGAATAGTATGTCATCAGTAGCAACGTACAATTAACGAGCACAAAGCCCAGGTAATAACAAGAGTAGTTGTAACATCACGCTCTTTTCTTAGTAAGAATTTCGCCGAATAACTGCTCATAGAACCTTGGGTAAGAGTAAATGTGTGGAAGTCTGTAGGAATTATTCTGTTTGGTTTTGGCCAAGTTGGATGATGAAACACCCTAGCTAATTGTTTACCCGTACGTAGTAAACAATGCTCGCTAGGTTGTTCTCT
>QANU01037179.1:26643-78362 GCA_003254905.1 Nissolia schottii | reverse complement strand
TTTTAGTATGCATTTGCTCACTTATAGAGTAATAACTTAGGGTATAAAATTGACTTATCAGAATCCCTCTCTTGGCACGTCATACCAGACAAGCCCCTCCCCGGCCGTCCGAGACGGACTGGGTTATGATTATGTTACGCAGAGAATGATCTGAACGAGGGTTTCCACCCGGACGAGAGAAAAGAAAGTAAGGAGCGCTTGAGCTTTTATGTCATGACATTTAAAAGACAGGTAAGATGTCCACGAAGTTCGGACATAAGAGAGAAAGAGAGATTCAGTCCACAAAGTTCGGACTCAGGCCTTAAAGGCATCCACGAAGTTCGGATACAGATGATTAAGTCGTCCACGAAGTTCGGACGTAAGTGAGAAAGTCGTCCACGAAGTTCGGACGCATACGAGCCTCCCTCCTAGTGTTATCACACGATGTAGCTGGATAGGGATGACGATCCCCCAGTCTACATAGGAACGATGGCATCCAGCAGCGACAAAGGACGCAGCCATAGGCGCGTAAGAGAACCCCTTTCCCCAGACATGCATTAAAGTTTTCTTGATGAATGTTGTATGTATATATGTGTGTGTGTGTGTGTGTGTGTGTGTGTGTGTGTGTGTGTGTGTGTAAGTATGTCTATATGTAACGAACGTCACGAGGTGACATCTCGAGTAGAAAAACGTGGGCACGTGATGCAGTATCACAAGGCCCTGACAGTATAAGTTAGAAAGCACAAGACTCAATAACTAGGTTAAGCAAGATTAGATTTCCCCACGATCACTTAGTAATGTAGATAAAGCTGCTCAGGCCTAGCATGGATAATAATAGTAGGGGTATTAGTATGAGTCGACACTTAGAGACCCCTGAGCGGCGGAATCATAATTGAAGTGAAACGAATAGGTATTCCCCGAAGGGCCCCACTGAGGACGTAATGTTCTCACCCCTACTTCGTTATGATTCCAGGCAGGAACCCGAGGCACGCTGCAAGGACTAGAGCACACCTTGGAACGAGGATAGTAACTTCTCCTGTAGCCGAAGCCCCTGAGTCTAGACACCATAGAGGAGCCGCCAGTGCTACCGTTTGATAAGCAAGCTGAGCAAGGATTAGTGACACGTATTGTGTAGCAGTCACACGGTTTAGTCGAACCGTTGGCGACTAAATGTGGTAAATGTAAATTATAATATTATTTAACTGTGTATTTGTATTCTGGACCAATTGATTGTACATATATGTATGTTAGAAAATATTTTGGAGATCTACTTTTTAGGATAGTAACGCTTAAGTCTGATAAGACTCTATCGCTTGTATCCATGTATAATTCATTGACGCGCATGGCTCTAAATTTGTAAACTAGTAAGGATGTGAGAAAAATTTCAAAACGGTCCGTATTTTCAAGTAAGAGATATTTTCCAAGCTAAAAGTAGGGGCTAAAAGTAACCTCAGTCAAGCAGATAACAACCCTATAATCAGTGTTATGATTAGAGCGTAAGCTGAAAGTAGGGGTATTACATCTAGCGGTGTGAGGTTACCTCCCTAGTAGCGTCGAGAAGGCATGCTAGGGTGGGGGTAACGAGTACCACGCCTGGTCGTGTCACGAGGGTCGACCCCTCACCATCCTAGTAGTTGGATGGTTGTTTATATCATTGCTCGATGCATTCTTCCTATGAGCTTTACGTGGTTAGCTACCACACCGGTTAGAGAGCTGCCGGGTCGTCAACGATAGGGAACACAAGAAGGTTGTAGTCGTAGGATACGACTACATGAGTGGAATCCTTTCAAAGAATTAAGAAAGACAGAAAGAAAGACAGTATGCAATGTATGCATGAATGTATGTACGTGATGTATGTAAGAATATATGTATGAAAGTATGAATAAGTAAGAAGGTAAACAGATACCATGTAAGTACCGTCAAGAGAATGCTCAAGACGACTATGTATATATATGAAGGAAGTTAACAAGCACGACAATTTAGATAAGAAAGATTAGATCCCCAATCACCTAGTAACGTAGATAAAACCGTTCAGGACTTTAGGCGAGATAATAATCAGTAGGGATATTAGTATGCATGTACACTTAGAAACCCCTGAGCAGCCTGGAGTATAACTAAATGAAACGTGAGATCCCAGAGCTACAGTCTTCCACTGAGAACCTACCGTTCTCACCCCCACTACCTTATGACTCCAGGGACATATGACGAATCGTACTACGAGGACACGACCGAACCACCCGAGGAGCTGTGAAGCGGTCGTGGCAGGACAGAGACCCCAGAGCCAGTTGCAACAAGTGTTTTGGCAAGGGAAAACTGAGAAGTGCTACAGTAGCCCTTTATATTTTGATTACATGTATTGTATATAATGAACATGTTAATTGTACATTACTTATTGTAATAATAATAACTATGTGACTGTTTGTGTTGGACCGAATTGGGTGTGCATCTTATGATTGTATTACTAGACTGCTATTCGTTAAGCCTAAAGGCTCTACCGCTTGTAATAATTGTTCTTTCTGACACATGGCTCCTATCTTATGAAACAATCTATACGAAAGAAAAGTTTGAAATCGGTCCCTATTTCCCTAAACAATTATTTTTGAAAGATAATAATGGGCTATAAGTATTCCAACGAGGTAGTAAACAACCTAGTGAGCATTACGTACGACTTAAGCGTAGGCAGTTAGCTAGGGTGTTTCACATGCCAGTTCTAACTCATGCTCGACGAGAATGCTTTCTCCGACAATGATGTACGACAAGCATTAATTATCTCGGGCATTCTTCTGCGGGCTATCACTGGCACCGTAAAGCGGTATTGCATGCGCCGAATTGCTGTGATCTGGACATCATTCATCCTTTGGAACATCTGTCCTAATTCACACGTGTCAGATCTTCCTGCCTACAAATGCAGCCTGTTATGGTCCATTCTCCAGCAACACCCAATCGACATTGCTGGCATCATGTCATCTGCCATTGCTGAAGCAGTAGACAAGAAAGCTACAACTATGGTATTACCATCCCTAATCACTGCTCTTTGTATTTCCTGTGGTGACGGAGCTCAAGGATTTTAATGAAGTGTATATCAACACTCACTGCATTGAACGTCCCCTTAGCTTTGCCTTGGAAAAACTCCACATCTAGCCGGATCTCCCTGAGCAACCATCGCAACCAACAGAGGCCACCACTTCTCACACAACACCAAACAATGGTGTGTTGCTGCAGCTCGAAACTGTTGATGGGGAGCTAGGCGCCTAGAGACAGCAACAACTACAGCTCACTCAACAGCATCTCCTCCTCTCGCATCAACAGCGAGCGTGCTACTCTGCCATCACAGGCTTCTATTCCATCCTCAGCATGCAGTCCAGCTTCCGAGGGCTCACCCCTGATGACTTCATCTGTCAGTATCCATGGCCAGAGGACCGGCCACAGTCTAGCAGGGGGAGCCAGCAGCTGATGCCAGAGACACCGCCAGAGACACTAAGATGGAAGATGATAGTCAGACAGTGCCAATTTCTAAGGAGATAGAAAGAAGTGGAAAAGATGAACAGAAAGAGCAACCTCTCCAAATCCCCCAGTGACATTTTTACAATTCTGTTTTGTTTTGCATTTGGTTTTATTTCTATTATTTACTTTTCGTATATGTTAATTTACATTTTTAGTTACAATTATCGCGTTTGTTAATTATACTTTTACGTTAAGTATATTACGCTAACGTTTTGTTTATATTGTCAGCTAATATTTTAGGAAATATTTTTTGTCCAGAGCACTAAGTGATAAAATTTGGTTAAAATTTTTGCAAACATTTAGGAAAAATGGACAAACATAAATGAGGCATAAATTGAATAGGATCAAAGGCATAGTCCAGGAGAGATTAGTATACACGTAGGGATTTTCATAATTGGTTTAAAGGTACTATTTTTGATAGATGCATGGGCATAACTTGAAATTGTCTGATATCAAGGAAATTTAAACAAAGCCAAGTAAGTAAGTGTAGCCAAACACTAGAAAGATTGAGAGAGTCGCCATTTTTTATACAGTTGGATTTGTTTGAGTCTCTTATTTTTGATAATTACATGGAAATGATAGGAAAGGATCAAGGCATTTTGTTCTTTAGTAAACCACCACTTAGCCATAAAGCCTGACCTAGTTAGGATCACCCCTTGTTACCCATTTTGAGCTAAAACGTAAGAAATTCATTTTGTTATAAGTCCCTGAAACTAAATGAAAAACAAAAATGTCCCTTAATTTCTATATTAAGAGAGCATTTGAGGATTATGACAAAAAGATCTAAGTTAGGGGGGAAAATGAAAAAGTTTTTGGCAACAAATGATGCTAAAAGAAAAAGTCAAAGAAGAAAGAACAGAACAGTATAGAAAAAGTCTTGATTTCAAAATTCCACAACAAGGAAAGGTGGAAAAGAGAAAAAGAAATTGAGAAAAAGAAAAGACAAAAGGATGTTGAAAAGTGGAGGCTGATGGAACCAAGGAAAAAAAGAAAGGGAAAAAGGTTTTAGTGCTCTTTTAAATAGAAATATTTCTTATCCAAAAAAACCAAAGTCTTTTGAAAAGCCAGGCCTCATTACAACCCTATAAAGTCCTTTTGTGATCCTTGATTGACCATGCAATTGTTCAGAATCTTGAGACAGGTAACAAATCTGATCTGTCATGATTCATTGGTTGATAGTTGAGTGATACACTTACCCCATATGCAAATTGAGAGATTATTTCCTTGATTGAAAGACATTGGATTAAATGATGACCCATTGCATCTATCATAAACACTGCATTTTTCCTATTATGAAAATTTCCCTAAAACAGCAGCATACATCTTGAAAGGGAATTGCATTTGAACTATGAGATGAACTGCAGCATACTGCTTTGCCCATAAACTTCCTATATGTTAACATAGTTTTGTATATATGAATTTTGAGAACCAATACCTTTTGTTTGAGGACAAACAAAGTCTTAAGTTAGGGGGAGTTGTTAAGTAGTATATTTTAGTATTTTTACAAGTTAAAATAATAATCTTTTGCTTTAAATTCATATATTATCAAAGCAATTTGCCCCTATTTTGCAACAAATTCATAAAAAGAAAAAATGGATACAATAGGCTAAAATGATGAATATTATAGAGTAAAAAGCCTAAAGAGAAAGAGGCAAAGAACAAAAAGGAAAAACAAGACAAAAACAAACAAAAAGGGGAGCAGAAGAGCAGACCGCTCAGCGGGGGGTCCAAGGCCGCTCAGCGGTACCTTACTTCAAAGGGAATAACTTGAGGACGAAGCAAGCTCTGCAAGCCACCCTGCAGCCGCACTAACACCGCTCAGCGCCCTGCACGCCGCTCAGCGGGGACAGGATAATGTCAGAGCAGAGCCACCTTTCAGAACTGAGAAGACTTCACCGCAAAGAAAGCTGTGCCGCTCAGCGAAGCCCTGAGGCCGCTGAGTGGCCCTCGAGGAACCTGGCCTATAAATAGAAGCCCCAGGATCAGCATTCAGATTCATTCCTTACCTTCATAGAACCTCTTCCCCCTCGCTTTCTCTACAATTCTAGAGTGTTAAGAGCTTTGTTTCAAGCAACAAAGAGGAGGCCAGCCTAGGAGCCAAGAGAGATTAAGAAGCACGGCGGTCCTTGTCATGATGGCGTGAGAACGTGTCATGGTGAGTGGTCCTTACCTTGTGATGAAAGCCTTTTTAACCACTTCCTTCAATCTTGACACAGCTTAGGTTCTGTCACAACTGTGCTAAGCTCGTAGAAAGCTTATCTGCGCTTTTGTCGTTTCAAATTAATATATACCTACTTTACGGCTTTCAGATCCACAAGGGATCCAATTGCAGTATAGTCGGGTATAGTCGAATCCACAGAGAGTTACAAAAATACCATTCTTGAGTTCATTTAATTAAACAATAAAGTGAAGGATTTGATAATTTGTTGATAATTAAAATAAGTAAATAAACAACATAAAAGTAAATAGGAAACAAATCAGAGGTAGTCCCGGAGCTTGTTGGGAATTTTAATCACATCGTAGTTTCATGCATCCAGTTACTTATTACATAGAATTATCATTTGATTGCCCGCCACCAGTTCTTAACTTGTCATCACTTTCGTGCATGACAAGATCACAGGTTTCCTTTGTTAAACTGTCGCTTTCGCACACAAGCTTTACAAAGTACACCATCATTAATCCAGATGTTAAAACGGCTAATCTTTATTCCAGTTATGGCAACAAGATTAGATGAAATGGTTTAGTTCCAACTCTAATGGTTGTAACTTTCGTTCACAACGTTCAAGTCTAGAATCTAGTTAAGCATAATGATGTTGATCTTAACTTGGTTATGACTTAATTAGTATAACTATCGTTCATACAACTAAATCCCAAATCAAGAATCAAAACATTAAACAAAGACTAGCATTAAGCATAAAACCATTCAAGCAAATCATAAGAAAAGGATAGATTCATATGTAAAAGTTACATGGATACAAGCAAACTACAATAATGACCAAAATCCTAACAAAAAGAGGATTAGGAATCCATCTTACAAGAGTATCTCGGAGGCAAGGTTTGGGCACTTACCATGACACGTACTCACGCTATCATGGCCATGGCTTTGCCGAGCTTCCTCGATCTCCTGGCACCTTCACAAGCCTCCTATTTGTTCCTAACCTAACCTAAACTAAAGCTACAAGAAAGTATGAAGTTTTTGGTGTAAAAGGGGAAGAATGGTGGGGAGAAGAGATGGTTTTGAATGTGCCTCGGCCTCCCTATTTACAGGCAAACTTGGGTGCCATCGCTCAGCGGTTTTGGTGGATCCGCTGAGCGATTTGAGCTGTATCGCTGAGCGGCGGTGCCTTTATCGCTGAGCGGTTGTACTTTTTACGCGGAGTAATAAATGCTCCGGCAGCTTTTCAGGGCGGCGTTGACGTGTCATGGCGGCGCCAGGCTGGCTCCAGCTGGCGCAATAAATGCGCCGGTGCAAGTTGCTGCGGACGTACCTTCGCTCAGCGGTACAGGTACCACCGCTGAGATATAACACTTCCAGCGTTGAGCGATAATCTCTTAATCGCTGAGCGATATTGCCTTGCACGCTGAGCGATGACTTGTATTTCGCTGAGCGGTCCTTTCGCCAGATTTATTCTTTTAAGCTTCTTTTCTGCTTTTGCCTTTTTCTCCATTCTTTATGGGATTATTCTTCAATATTTATGCTTGCATCCATCTTCAAAATATATTTAAAACCTACAAAATATGGGGAATCCATTAGATAATTCTTTAAAACCTAAGCAAATAAATGCCTTTTTAAATAAGCAAATTTGCGTATTTTGGGCATTTAACACCTTGCCTCTGTGATCCTCTCTTGTAAGATGATTTTGTAATCTTCTTGTTGTTGGAGTTTGATCAATGCTATAGCCTAATTGTATCCATGCTCCTTTTTGTATAAATGAATGTATCTGTTTCTTTGATTTTCATGAATTGGTTTTGTGCCTAATGCTAGCTATAGTTCAATTAATTAAATGTTGTTTTGTAACTTAATATTGTGAGTGAAATCTACATTATTAAGTGGGAACCAATTCAATGTTTAATCTGGTTAACTAAGGCTTGAATCTAAACCTAATTGTCGCGAGTGAAAACTACTTCAGTAGGGTTGGACTTAAAACTTAATTGCTAGAAATAGAATTAGGATTATTAGTCGCTTTAACATCTGAATTAATATTGGTTCACTTTGTTAAGTTGTGCAAGAAATTGACAAACTAATAAAGCAAACCTAATCATCTTATCATGCTTGAGAAAGATGTTTAAGATAAGAACTGGTGGCAAAAAATCAAAGGACAGATAATTCATCTGCATTAAGTTATGAATACAAGAAACTATACATGATACAAAACCCAACAAGCTTCCTAACCTACCTCTGATTTGTTGTCGTTTTATCCTGTATTTTTTTCCCTTCCTGTCTTTATTTTGAAATCAATTTCCAAATCATCTACTTTATTGTTTAAATTAACAAACTCAAGAATGGAATTTACCAACTCCTTGTAGAGACGACTATACCTGACTATGCTGCAATTGGATTCCTTAAGGATCTAAAAGCTGTAAAGACGGATATAAAACAACAAGGGTTTAAAATTAAGCTTTTAACACATAGGTAATTAAGAGATCATGATTTGCTAAGTAGATATGTGTTGTAGTTAGATCACCTATCTAATAAAGACTCATAATTATTAAGCCATGCACACCCTAGGGTAGCCAACTTATAATTTCAGTTAATATTGCTAGTTATGATTTTGTTCATTGGAATGATTTTAGGTTACTCGGTGAGTCCTAGATCCGAGTTTAGTGTATCGTCAAATCTTCAGTATACCATACATGTTTAGTGTGCTCTTTTCTTATACCTCAAGGAATCATTCTTGGTGAAGCAAGGTTGAAACTCATTCCTCCTTGACCAAGGTTGAGATTCGTCTCTCCTCGACCCCTCATATTGGAGGTGGACAATTTTAGATCTCAGTATCAATCAGCATAACTCTGACTACGACATCATTCAATATACTTGGTATCAATTATTTAATTATTGTTTAATTATTTTATAATTTAGTTAAATTATATACCCATGCTTTATTTTCTAGTATATGTTATGTGAGTGGTACCGTGGTACCCATTCATTGAGTTGATGACTCACTCCTCTATTTACTGGTCTTAGATACTATTGAGGATCTAGATAACGAGCCTCTCGTTCAATAGCTATTGGATTCAGTGTCAATCGGTGAGTTCCGCTTTGCAGTGGGGTCTTCCCAATCATGGTAGTTAGATGGTTATGATCTAGATAGCTTAGGTAGGATCACAACCACGAGTAATTTATCATTACTATTACTTTCAGTTATTTAATTTAGAATCCAGTTGTAATCCGTTAGAGGGCATTATGATTATGAAGACTTTAGTATTATTTATTATTCAGTATTTATTTAACTAGTTGCATGAACCATAGTTTTAATCATGTTAGAGCTTCCGTAAGGATAGTGTCCTTACGTGCGGTCACTCTCGGATTTGGGTTGTGACAAGTTTATTATCGTCCATATCTTTCCTTGTATACTTTACCCTATTAGTTATAGATAGACTCTTGGTGCTCTATATATCATGGAGAGTTTGTGTCAAGCTTTGAAATTACATTATTAGGGATCACATTCCGAAGAATACAATACTCAAGAATATCATTCTTGAGTATCTTACAAAACTTAGTTTTTTCATCATCCAAATTCCTAGGAATATTTTTAGATTCCTAGGAATGAATTATAAACATGTTTGGTTAGTAATACATATTCCTCAGAATATTTATGATAATTAGCAAAATACCCTTAACAAATTTAATTATATTATTATTATTATTATTATTATTTTTTAAAATAAAATTGAAGGTAAATTAATATTATTTGTACAATATTTCTATTCCCATGACATGGGAAAAAAATATTCCCTAACCTCTAAGGTAGAAACTTGGAGTATATAGTTTTCTTGGGAATGATTTGTTCACGAGAATAATTTTTTATACTTTGAAACAAACGTGAGAATAAAACATTCTCAAGTGCTCACTCTCGGGAATAAGTACACATATCTTGAAACAAATGCCTCATCATACATATCTGACACTCTCAATAATAAAATTATCTATTGACTCCCTTCTTTCTCCATTGTTTTATTCTCCCTACTAGAATAGTATCCATGTATTACACATGATCATTTTCGTATATATATGTTTATAAGCTAAACTATAATTGACTTGAACATATAAAATTACGTGACAATATTTTTAAGTATATGAGAGTAATTTTGAATAAAATGTAGTGAAATTTTTAGTGTTTTTCATAAAAAAAATTAAATAGTATTTGTTTTAGTTGTGAAGAAACTCTTAAAATTAGAATTTGAAAAAATTATGGTAATTGATTTCAATTTTAGTTAGAATTTTTTTAAAAATAATTCAATAATGTTTATTTTAGAGGTGAAAGAATGCAAAAATATAAAGAAGAAAATATTTAGTGGGGTGTAATAAAAAAAGTTAAGTGAAATTAACTTTGGCAAAAAATTTTCCTCCAAAAGCACTGACAGAGAAAACCTAGACATTCAGTTAATATAGAATATAGATTACTATTTACAACAATTAGTACCTAATCTAACTTTTCACATTTCCTAAACACCGCCTTTAGGCTTGATTGTTATGAATGGATGTGGGTATCATTGATTGGAAAATGAGTGAGGATCCGTTGACTTTAGGTGTAAGTATTCTCGACTTTTAGTATTAACTATTAGATTTTACATCTATTATTGTTCATTCTTTTTCCTTGAAAATCGATATGGTTGACCTCTAATACAATATCACATAATTCAACGATTGGATTGACTAAATTCATTGTTCATAAAAAATTTATTAAATAAAGTAAGTGTGCCATAACTTACTCCTTACTCTTTACTCTTAGAGAGTCAATGAATCCCAACAATAATTGGGCCAAGATCAACTTATGGGCCTTGGGAGCCGGAGCTCAGAAATATGAGGCTGAGAACAAAGGCACGATTTAGTCGGCTAGCAGTTGGTACCAAAATCTCACTCTCCCTCACTTCTAATTCCACGTGCCATTCGCACTGCACTATTTCCACAATGTGTACCTGATATAACCAGCCAACCAAAACCATCGTTAGCCTCTTCGCTGTGCATTTGAGTTATAAAGTAAAAAGTGAAAATGTCTGCTTCGGTTTTTGTTCGTAGCTTTCGTTCTCTCGCCTCTTGCTCTCCATATTGTTCTCAAAATCAAAACCTGGCTCATACCCATCCTCAGTTTCACTCTCCCAATTCCATTTTGAAGGTAAAGAAGCAACCTCTCTTCCCTTACACTCACTTGAAGATTTCCAGAAACCAGAAGCCTCGCTCTAGCTTTGTTGTTTTTGCAGCACAATCGAATTTCCTTAAAGGTTAGCTTCACGTCTCATTAGTTTTCAAAACAATTGTTTGGAATTTTCACTTTGCTTAATTTGTTTTTTTGTTCTCTTGTCTCGAGTACTGCTCTTTTTTGTGTTGATGAGATTTCAATTTTTGGTATTCTTTTGGTTTGAGTTGAATATGGTAGAGGTGGTTATGTAAGACCTTGTAGTTGTTTGTTTCTATGGCAAGTTAGTGTTGAATCTTTTGATGGTAGCAGTGTGTGTTTTATGGAGAAAATTGGTGACTTTCGGATAAAATTGAAGACATTATTGAATTTAGATGCGTTGAAAAGTGAAATAACGGAAATAATTAGGGTCTCTTTGTTTTCAATTTTAATTACAATATTGGTTTTCCGGCTTTTAGGATTTTATGAAGGAAATTGGAAAAAATATATATTGATTGCAGTTTTTTTACAAGATCCTGAGCAATAGGAAATTGAAAACAAAAACCAAAAGGACCTTTAATTGTCATGCTGAATTTGAGTTAGTTAATTCATTACATCAACATAATCTTCAGATTATTTTCTTTCTTCGCTGTGATTCTAACTAGACCAAAAATCCATAATTTGGTTTTCCAAAGATTAAACAACAACAACAACAATTGAGCCTTTTCCCACTAAGTGGGGTCGGCTACATGGATCAAGCCTTTTACAAAGATTAATGTTTCACTAAATTATTCCTCTAAGTACTTTTGTGAGCAAATTAATTTTTTCAAAGATGCAACTGTTACAAACTGCATCCTTTTGTGCCACCAGTTTGGTCCTCCATTAGGACAACTTTGGTGTAAAAAAATTTTTAGAGGACTAATTTGGTGATACTGTAATGTACTAATCTTTGGAGGACTGATTTAATCTGGTAATTGTTGTTCCTCAAATCATTTTGCATTCCATTATTATCTGCTTGCCACTTGTAATTTAGTTAGGGTTCAACACATGATTAATAAGAATTGTTGCATATTGAAAGCAACTTATGGTTTGTGTAAATAATCCAGCCCTTCAGAGCTGGGAAGATTTCATTTTTACTGGACTGCTCTGTATCAACCCTGGCCATTTTATTTTGCCCAGTCCCTTTTGCCAACATTTCTGCTTGTTCAGGAAGCCTAACTATTCCTCGTTCATAAACTATCGTTGTGGTTCTGAGGTAGTTCTGCAGAATGCATGGAAAGTTGGTAGGGATGGAATTGAGGCGGCTACTAATCTGGTTCCTGTAAGTCAGAACTTCCCTTTCAAACATTTTAGTGTCAACTGTTTGATCTATTCTAGCAATTATGTCAATCATTTTTGTTACAAATACCAGAAGATTTTCTTCCATTTTTTTGTGTTTCTCTTTTCTTTAATTCTGTTACTTGATGCCAGAATTCAGTACCGAGACCAATAGCAAGGATTTCAGTAACTATCGTGGCTTTGAGTGTTTCGCTTTTTGTACTCAAGTCTTTCCTCTCCGCCGCATTCTTTGTTTTGGTAAGTTATCCTTTTTATGTTATTTTTCATCACATTAAGATTTCAGCTTTCAGCATTATTATTTGTTCTATATGACAATATGGTGAGAGAGAGAGAGAGAGAGAGAGAGAGAGAGAGAGAGAGAAATTGACAAATCTAGGTCACAACACAAAATTTCAGTTCCATGGTTCAACTATGCCAAACATGAGGTTGTGTAGTCCTATATTTTAGGGAAAGGAATATCCATCCATTAAGATGGGTTTTGCTTCACATTTTGTGTGACAATTTCTTATTGTCAAACTGTTCGGGAATCTGTATCTAATTTTATTAAAATTAGAACCAGTTGAACTCAAATGAAGCCATGTGCTGTTTTATGCAGTTACGTTTCACAGAACATGAATTTATTTTAATGTATTGGATGGTATTGGAGTTTTCAGTCCTAACTTTCTCATCCAAATAAATGTCTTTAGTTTTTGTTTTAGTTTCTATATGACAATATCAGGTTCTGAACATTTGATCAACTCGAATGTATTGAGATGAGGAAGATTATGAGGGAAGGTCATTCGGAATTTTGAGGAATTTAGTCTATGTAGTTCTAGGAAATTGTCAAAAATTAAGTTTCAGATGACAGTGTTGATAGATTCTTTGATGGGCTTACCGTATATATAACAATATTCTTAACCCTTCATAGGATTTTTTTTTTTTTTTGTTAATAGAAAAAGAAGTTTTATTAGAAGAAGAAAATAGTACAAAAGAGGGTAAGACATCCTCTCAAAGATACAAAATTAACAGCCAAGTCCTATAAGGTTATAAGGATAAACCATACAACCAAGCATGCCAATCTCTTTGTATATCAGCCAAATGGATGCCCTTAGCAATGATCATGATATATAGTCATATATTTCACCTGCTACATTTATCAAAAAGGAAAATATATTTCACCTGCTACCTTTGTTCATTTTATTACTATCAACTCTTATTTTGGCTAAAAATGATGACTTCGTAAGTAAGTAAGCACTATTTATGCAGGTTTTATAAGTAAGAAATATTAGTGTCTCTTTGGTTTCTGAAAACGTTTTGTTTTTATTTCCTCTTTTCAATATTAATTACTAAAGTGCTGTGCCTTTTTTGAAATTTTGGCGTGCCCAGCCTAATACATCTGGGCCATGATTATTCTCAAAACAAAAACCTACTGAAGTGTCATAATGTTTTCATTTTGTTTCCTATTTTCAGGGTTTTGTTAAGGAAACATTGTAAACAAAATAAATGTTTGTTCCTGTTTCATTCACAGAATCCTAAAACTAGGAAACAAGATAAAAACAAAGTGGTATTTTTATAATTAATATTGAAAACAAGAAATCAAAATAGAATACAAAAATTCTTCAACCAAAGAAAATCCTTAGATTTGGAACTTTTTTCCTTTGCCATGTTTTATTCTCGTCTTCAATTAAGAAATGTGATCATCGTAGCACTGTCATTTATCTACTTTGGGTGGAGAACATGGTTCTCTTATGTTGATATCAAAACTCAAAAGTGGTTTCTAAGCTTCAAATTCCAGTGCCGTGCGGTTAAGTTTAATTACAAGTAAATTGCTTGATGACAGGCCACTATGGGACTTGCATACTTCGCATTCCTTGCATTTAATAAAGATCAAGGACCTAGTGGAAATGGAGGAACCACATCCACTCCGTTGGAGGATCCTGTGGAAGAAGCTAAAAAGATAATGGAAAAATACAAGTAGCGGTTGAAGAGTAAGTCATTCTGAATCACTCCATTTCTGCATTATTATACATATGCAAAATGTAAAGCTGTGAATCTGAGAGCCATAATTTTGAAAGGAAAAGAAACGCTCTACTAGAGATGTGGTCTTGTCATCATTTATTCCAATGTCATCTCTTCATTTCTTAAGATTTCGTCACAGCCTTTTATACAGCCTCAGTGCAGATGACATTTTCCATCGCTTAGATGTTAAGGTATCTCATAAATCCAGTTAAATATGTTTCTCTGTTTTACATAAATTTCTTTCAGTTAGAGAGATCACACAGTTGCAAATATTTTATGGTTAAACCCAAAGGAAAAAGGTACTCAGAGAGTTTTTAAACTTTCCATTAATGACGTGAAGGCCTCAGTGAGGAGTGAGGAGTGAGGATTGATGCAAGGCCATTTTGAAGATAGGTTTATCCCTGTTTATTTAGCCATTTTCATTTTTTTGTTTGGGCTATTCTTCTGCTCTTACTCTATGGGAATCTTAGTTAAAGATCCAACTTACAAAAAGGGAAGAAAAATAACTTATTTAAAGGCCCTGCATTATGTAACACTAGCGGCCTTGCCAGGCACGATTGGATTTTTTTGGGTTTGAGTGATAGGAATAAAATTATACTTTCTTGTACTAAAAAAAATTTATATATTTTTTAGTGTTGTTTCCGTGGCTTTGGTGGTACATCTGCAATGTGAGAGGATAAATGGGGGCAGAGAAGTAGTAAAACGTGGGTGAGTTGTGTGAGTATGGTCTGTGGTGGTTTAGATATGTGGGTGGATGGGTAGTTTTCTATTTATTTTATTTTTTAAATTACTTAGCAACGTGAAATAAAAGCTAACTAATTCTTATTTTTCATTTGTGGACGTGGAAAAAACATTCCATTAGAGTGAGTAGAGACCCAAAAAAAGGGTTATAATCTGTATCCTTTTTATTTGTTACAACAACAACAACAACAGATTATCCCACTACGTCGGGTCGAATCCTCTTTGTTATTATAGATTAATTTAATTTCGGCGATAACTTTTATGGCTAATGTTCAAATATTGAAACAACACTTTAAATGAAACATGGATCGTTTGGCTGTGTACCCATTTGAAGCTTTTCTCAAAAGCCTTTTAAGTTGATGCTTATTTAGATACCGGAAATTCAAAGTCGATTTTCTAATTCTTAAAATTGTAAGTTGTAAAATCAAGTTAATCATTTGGTTCATTTTCATTATTATGTCGTCATGTTTTCACTAATTTGTATCTTTGAATGAGGTTCTGACAACAATTGACGCTGCAAATTAGATTTTGCCACCGTATGGGACTGAAATTGTGATTGTGGCAACATCTAAGAATGCTAATCTTAGTTACTACCACAACTTCATTTGTAACTGCAAACGTTCTCATGACCTTATCTGTAGTTTTAAGTGTTATTACAATTCATTTGCAGTCCTATTGTTGTCACAATCTCATTTAGTATGATGAATTAATAAATAGGTAATGGCACAGTCTAACAATGAATTGGAAGACCACCTACGACTTAACATTTCAATTATTAGTTGGTTTTTAAAAAGGTTACAACTAATCTCCCCTGAGATTCATAGATACTACGAGTTCCTCCTCACTAGTTTTTCAAAATACAGGTACTTCCCCTCTCTTAACCAACTTTAAAATATTCCAGCTTTACCCTTAACACACCATCATCTTCTTCTACCTCCACCCACAATCAGCATAGTTGCTGTTGCCACCACTGCCTCCGTCAATGCCACCACTGACACCACCATTTGCCACCAGTGCCCACCAGACATTGCCCCACACCACTAGAGCACTCACACTAATGTGACGTGCTGCCCTGCCTCTGCCTCTGCCTCGTGTCACCACGGATCGCGCAAATTTGCCATTTGCCAAACTCCATTTGTTCTAGATTTGAAAGCCGTGTTGTTGCACCGGAGGCGATCAAGGCAATTGCCGGTGGCTGCAGTTGTCGACAGCGGTGGCTATGATGGTCCAGACCAGTGGATACGAGAAGGACGTTGATATATTGCTAAACGTTCATGTTGTAAATACTTGTTAATGGTTTAACAGGGCTACCTTTGCTAAAAGTTTAAAAAAAAAAAAACGTGAGATTGGTCTTTAACAAATGTAGTGTCGTTGTTACATTTACTGTTCAATTGATGTTCAACAAAAGATTTGAAGATTGAAAAAATCTTAGAGGCATCATATTCATATTTGAGACGGTAAAGCTACACATATTTTGAAGTCCGATCAATGAAAATAACATGATTAACTGAACAACTTATTGAAGGAGTTCAGGTAGAAACTCCGTGCGCCATAGTAATTAATTTCAAGAGGATGCGTACTGGACAAGGTAAACCTAGAAAATGACGCTTATGACTCATTTTTTAAAAATATTACATGTACACCTAATTTTATACATTTATACATATACACGCACAAACTTTATTTTCATGAGTGTACAAATATTATAAACTTATAGATGATATTCTCAATTATACTTAATTAAGTGCACAAACATTACATGTATTAAAACACAAAATTTATGTATATAAGTATAGGGTGTATGTATGGCGTACGTTTTATGGTGTACATGTAGCAGGATTCGAATTCGAGAGGGAGGATGACCCAAACGATTGTGTTTAGAGTTAATGGAAGTTCGTAGCCGAGGGACTGGATGAGAGTGTGTATTCATTGTCCTTATTCCTTCCATGCATAATCATCGCCGTGTTCAAATTCTTGATCTCGAAATGTCGGGGTGAAATTCAATAGAAATTGAGTTAGATCAACAAAATTGGAGGCACAAATTTAATTTTTTGAGATTGTAGGGGGGCAAAAAACATTGGTCAAGTAAATAGTGGATGAGGAAGTGGGTATAGTGATGGAACAAACAAGTATGGGTAATTGGGGAATCCGTACCATTAGCACCTTTTAGTTGATCATTACCATTGTAGTAGTTATTAGTCAGTTAAATATTTAGCAGATCATAGGCAACATGGCGAGAAAGAATCAAGTGAGTCTTAATGAGAAAGTTCAGCCATAAAATGGATGGAGCATAAATAGTCACTTATAATTGAGATTTGAGAAGACATTCTTTGAGAGTCACAAAAACCCAATAGGGCAAGAAAAAACATAGTTATTGTGAAGTTTACAATGAAGGAAGGCATGATCATCAACTGCAACGTCTCTAGTTCCAATTTTGGAATGGGGACTTTCAACGATTTCAAGGACATAACCTTGAAGATAGATTATTAACAGACATCGAAAGCTTCAACAACGGAGAAACGAGAGTGAGAGAGGGATGAAAGAGCTCTAGCTTTCTGAATATGCATCTTCGTATGTTCACTGTGTTAGTTATGATAGTACTCTTACAAGTGCCTATATACATCTCAATGTAGAGTTAGCTTGGGCAGCAAGCAACCCAACGAAGCCAACCAACTAATTGCTCTAACTGATGCGGTTAGTGACTTCAACTAACTCTAGCTAAGCTAACTTCTCTTGTAAGAGCTAAGCTACAAGTATAAATCAAAAGCATGTGTCCAACAGTTATTGGTAGAAAGAAGCGTAGAATTCATTTTGCCAGGCAGGGTATAAGGTATGAGCATAGTTTGATGAGAAGATTGGGAGCAATGTTAAAATCAATAAGAGGAGTGGAGAAGGAGACTTTATTAAAAAGAAATTGTTGAGCGAGTTAGTTTAGTTTAAATTTTAAGCATCCAACAACATAAATATCTAGAAAACAATCATGCATCTATTGGATATCTAAGAGACAACAATGTAGTCAAATTTGGTGTCGGAATAGTGTCGAAATGATTAATTTTTTAAGGAAAGTCATTGGTTAAAAAAAAATGGGATTTTCACTCCACTCATATCGTCTGAGCAATGTAATTTTGACAGGATAATTCAGGCTATATGATAGTGTTGGTTCTTCTCTAGAGACAAAGGAGACAAAAACATTGAGAATAGAAATATGTTTAAAGATAGTAATAGAGACAAAGAAACTTGAAATTTTCAATATCGTGAGATCATTTTTTGAATTAATTTCTATACTTTCAAATGAGAAAAACATAAGAGGCACGTTGTAGATATAATTTTTAGGTTAATTTTTATACCTTAAAAATTAAACATAAAAGATGAGTCTCTTTTACCTCTGTCCAACAGAACACTACGGCATTTTTAGCATTTCTCTTCAACTAGTGTAACATTTTGTTTTTTTACACATATACATACTTCCCAAACTTTTCCATACATGTTGGCTTTTCTTATTTTTTTCCTCCTAAAACTGATTTTTCTTTACTCTTGTAACTCCTTAGTTAATCACAGTAATACCTTTTGTCATGTAATATGTGCAAATGAATTAAATTATTCTTGAATCCCGACACACGCCTTACATCATGCAGCATCTCAACACTATTATAATGCAATTTTACCTTTTTGCAATTAGCCGGTTCAACCATGCTTCAACTACGTTCCCTTAGTCAATTTCAACTCCACCATAACAAGCATCATTAGACATTAGTAATTTTCTAATCCGCCATAACAAGAATCATAAGCCATTTTCAACTTCAGTATTACAATCATCAAGGTTAAACATCTAAATTGGCACAAGCATCGTTTGGAATATGACGTATCCGTGAAACATCATTTACCAACAAGCACCATTTAATAGCTGCAAAACGACTTTCTCCATCTCTTAAATGTGTCACTTCAGAGAGAAAAGAATTCTTCGTATTATTTGCCATTCTGGAGTTTCAATGTAGCATTAATTAATGTACTCCAGTTTTATCTCTGTTTGCATGAAATTGGGTAACTATTCTTTTTTCCCTTCTCTAACTTTTAGCAATTATAATATTTTTCTAAAGGATAATTTAGTCTTTTAATCTGACGTTCTTTGAAGTTTGAGATTATTCAATGATTTCCTTATTCGTGCAAACCTTAAACGACTTATAATTTGAGGAGTAGTGAAATATTTTGATGTAGTGTAATTTTGTTTGTTTGCTTACATTAAACTGGTTCTGATTACTAATAGAATTAACAGAACCTGAAATTGTAATTGGTCAGAATTGAATTCCATGACAAAGCCCTCCATTTCTCTGTGACACCATTTTTTCTTTATGCAAGTGTATGAACAAGTGACACCAACATTGTAGACTCCATTTGTTTCCCAACTCGTTTTGTCTCCTCTTTCAAATTCCATCATCATATTCATAATAATGACTCCTTTCTCTTTTTTCCAACCCCTTACTCACTAGTCACTTGCTTCTTCACCGCCCTCTCACACTCTGCGATTGCCTCCACCCTTTGTGAGCTCATTTTGCTTGCCTTAAGAGAACAGTGTTGGATGGTTACAACTTGCAAGTGTGGAAGAAATGTGGAAGAAAAGCGTAAGGTCAGGGGAGAGGTGATATTTTCCAATCAATTTTTTATTTTTATTTATTTGAAGGGTAATCCTGTCAATATATAATATCATGTGACAAGCACATGCCCATCAAAGGACATTTTGGACCATGAAAATAACATTAGGTCTTATTTGAACAATTTACAAACTTTAGCTGATTAATTTGCTCATTTTTAAATGTTAGAGGGTTAAGCACACGAGTAATAATACATAGGGGTAAGTTGCTATTTTCCCTATACTTAACCATTTTTTAAATTTATTTGTCAAATAATTTGAGAAATTCACTTTAGAGAATCTTGTATTTAAATATTGAATAAATGGTGTATTTAATATAAATGCTTAAATACATAATAGGAATTATAATACCTCATTAAAATTATTAATTGTTATCAATATTTTTGTTTGTTAACTAATTTTACATTTTTTTTATAAATGTTATCAATATTACCAAGAAGTTCGATAGAGGTCGGATGCAGCTGCTTCCAAATCAGCATAACCGTCCACTTGGTGAACACGTCAAATTGTACATGGTCCATAATCTCATGCACCCACGGTTTGAGCACCACTTCGGGAGATAATTGTTGAGGACAATGGACCTCACTACATCTCCACAAAGCTTGAACATGACGTGAGGAGCCACTCGGCCAAAGAGCCNAACATGACGTGAGGAGCCACTCGGCCAAAGAGCCAAAGTATGACTACAAGACAGGGGCTTGGACCTAGGCCAAGGTAAGTTACATTTCACCCTCAAAGCACACCTGAGACTGCTACTGACGTAGTCATCGAAGTCCTTCACAAGTCTCCTCATGGACATTCGTAGTGAATAGAGACCTCTTTTGGGGATACGTCATCACTCTGAGCAAGTTAGAAACGAAGTTATTCTGAAAAAAAAAAAATGTTATACTAGTGATGAAAATTTTGTCAGTAATTTTTTCCATAAATAATTAAACTAAAACATATTTTGTGTTTGTGTTACTGACCAAAAATCTGTCAATAATACTAAAAGATTTTTACCATATATCATTTAATTAAGATATGTTTATATGTCGTCCATAGAAATAATAGTGTCCGTACTTTTAAGGTAATTAATACAAGAGTCACTGTCAAAAAGGAAAAAAATATATATTTACAAGAGTCAAACTGGCCTATAATATGATATAGTATTTGGTAATAGATGATTTTATATTGGCAATGCATTGAGATTAAATCGTGTATATATTAATCTATAAAACTTAACTAGAAATTAAATATTTTACATGGGTAAAGCGTAAGAGATCAGGAGGAAATAAATTAATCATATCAAAATCAATATGATATCTCACATGTTCTGCATCATAAAAAGGTCATGTTTCTACCATGAGGAACAGCGTTTTTGCTGTCTATTCGCTTTTTCAAGGGTGGCTTTTGGTTAATTTCCAATACCTGCAGTTGGAATTCTGAAGACTTACACTGTTCTTTAACATTCCATTATAAAGATGAAAACATTATCATTGTGGTCAGAAAAATGTGATGCAGAAACTATCTTTACATGTTGGCCTGTATCAGTAAAGAAAAATAAAATACGGTCAACGAACACGAGTTTAAACATTTTGTTTTGTACTGAAGTAGCACTTCTGGATAGCTCCGGCGGATCAGAGTTGAGCGGGAATTGATCATCGGACAGTTAGGTTCCTCCTTGCGGCAGCTCTCAGTGGTGGGTGGCCAACCTGCAAAGACTTCAATGCTTAAGTTAGTAAAGGCGGTTGTCACTACTTTTTAGGCAAAGGAATAAGTATTATATTTGAGCAATATGGCAAAGGGGAATTTATAGGTGTTGTGAAATATAGTTAGATGTTTCATATTTCGGCAAACGAAAACAGAAGTAGAAAATCGGTTGGATACAAACCCTAAACCAAAATAGCAACTAATCAAAGGAAAGAGAAGAGTTGGAACGATATACCATAAATTATGTTAGGCATTGTTCTTAATGGTTTGTTTCTGCCCTACCAAGAGCTACACTTAGTAGAAAGGCGTCAACAGAAATCCCTCTAGTATTAGATGTGGGTCACCTCAGCAACATATCCACACGCAGTTACCAGCACACTGAGTAGCGAAGACTTGTTCTAGAAGTTGGGCCAGGCAGTAGAGCTAGTGGGAGAGTGCCTCTATAGCTCGCGAATTTTAGAGGAAAGAAGATGAACAGTGAGAAGAGTGGCAACAAAAGTCGTAGAGAAGAAGAAGAGGAAGAGACAAATCTGATTGCATAATAAATAGGGCAGGTTGCTTAAGTTTTAAATCAAGCCCAACGGGTCATTTCCAGCAGCCATAATAAGACATGAGAAGAGGCCCAACGTTCATGTCTGGAATGGTCACAAACAAACCAATTGTATAGAAAAATAAAGTTGAAGGCAAAAGATCCAATGAACTTACATGCATGAGACACGACAAGGCAGGGCGGCGTACATGTGTTATGGTAAAGCCCGAGTCCACATTCCCAGCCCAATACCATAAGCATTTAATGGTAAACCAAGTTTATTTATAAGGACCTCTATGAATTCAAATCCAAGCAACGTTAGACTTTGACTTTCACCACAATTCATAGACTAAGTTTGAAACACTCTCAAAGACATGATATATTCAACAATAGAGGACCAAAATTAAGTCATGTCCTCGTTTACCCTAAGTCCTTGGGCCATGTCCTTTTGGAAGCTAGGCAACCTAGCCTTTGTATGGTCAGCCATTTTCTTACTCCAAATGAAGGCTGGGTGTTGGCGCGTCCTAGGCCTAGCAGTGCTTGCCTTGCCGTGGAGGGGAACGCCCTGGGCCCAGTAAATACAGTTGTGTAACACATTTCACTCTCAGAATTACGTGGTTTTTGTTTCTAACCTGAAAAACTATTGACCTTACCACAAGAAATTCTTAAGATACATTTATTTGTTAGATAAAGGTTCTAATGTTTGTGATTATGTGAACTCCTTGTAAAATTGTCAAGTTGTGCTTTCCTAAAGAAACTTACTTGTTAGATAAACAATGTTATATGTTTTTGACCAAGAGACAGTTAATTTTTAAGCAACGACAAAAACTTAAAATGGTAACAAATTATTGCATGTAATTATCCGCTATAATAACAATATATTTACCCTCCATGATTGGCCTCTTTCTTAAATTTCTAGTAACCGATAGTGTAATGTAAAATATTTACTGCATGAGAATTTAATTTTTTAGAGGAATTATTTAAGATCAAAATTTGCTGATTAATTGCAGTTGAGCCCATAATCTTGCAATTGCTCGTCTACCAAGTAAAATTAAAGAACCCAAGTTCTAGTTGCAGGGTGGATAAAAATCCTCCACTATCTGAATAATAAAAAAAGGAGATTAGCATGCGAAATTAGTCAAACCCAAGGATCAAACAATATAATTGAAAAATATATCACAACAGGTAATTAATAGCAAAGAAGAAGCAAATAATAATGGAAGTGAATAATAGCTTAAACTAGCGTGAGACTGAACAGTGAATTAGTAGCAATCATGTTAAGTCTTTATCAATTAAAAACACTTTGCTGATTATTATTATTATAAAAAGAAATTCAAACCACTCAATTTTGTCATGTCCTCTTGCCTGCACTTTAGGGCCATAAGGAGCCCATATGTGCAGAGTAATGATCCCATTCTTCATATAGAACTCCAAAGGCTTTCCGAAANCTTTTTCCTAAATGTCATTTTCATGACTCATCCACCTTTGAATGTTGACTTGGCCAAGTGAGCTGCTTCATGGCCATGTATTTTGGTGTCTCTTGGCCGGTTTTCTGGCTAAAAATTAACGGGCTCTGGCAGATCAATTTTGATAAGGTTTTTGGTGTTTCCGGTCCCGGTACTCCACGTACGACTATTCTAAAAATATTCCGATCACATCTTTGTGATTCCCTAATTTTTCCTAAGTAATATGCTAGGGTCATTTAGGTATTTATGAATTCTCGTCTGTAGCCGTACCTTTGACAGATACTTTAGACGCACGATTGTATTCAGACGGCAGAAAGGGTTCGTTCTAGTGTCTGCAGAATTTCCCGAAACTGAGCATAATTTATTCTACAGACATTTAACCTAAGAGTTTATATCTTTAATAGTTTATCCCACAACGAGAATCGCTAAGCAGCTGTCGAGCAAGATTTTTGCCGAGGAGGAAGCAGGTTGCTACATGATGAATCGCTAGGGAAGCTTATAGGACTTTGCCTTGTAAATTTTGTTCTTTTGTGCTTGTAGACACCTTGTGATTCCTTCAAAGGCTATCCAAATTGCTTCTTCCCTTTGGAACCAAATCCTGATCATGGTTGATCATTTTTTTGGTCGTTAGCTATTCCGATGTTCCGCGTAGGGGGTATCCGAAGACACTAACTTAAGTTGATCCACTAATGTTTCTTGTGTAGGATTTGAGTTAATATAAGGTATTTGTGAACTTTCCTTCATAAACATATATTTTACAGATACCTTAGACTCGCTATTGCACTTGGAGGACAAAAAGGATCTGTTTTAGTGTTTGCAGAATTTCAAGAAAATGAGCAGAAATATTTCTACAGACACTTTTAACCCAAAGGCTTGTGTGAGGGCTTGTTTTCCCTGTTTAGTTTATGAAATCTTTGCTAAGGGAAAAGCGGGATGTTACATACGTCACTTAGTATTAACTTAAGAGAAGTCTTGATAAGTGAACTTGGTTCACGTGTGAATACTTATGATATTGGACTGACAAGATGAACTAATTTGTTTAAGCCCTTTTAGGCTCAATCAGTTTTGTTATTTAACTTGGTCATTTTTGCTAATTGGTAATTGGGGCCTCTTACTCTTTATAATTAATTGAGATTTTGTTGTTGGACCATGACTTGGCCATTTGGCCCACTTATTCTTTATAATTGATAGAGACTTTGGTTTGAGCTTTGACTTGATCTTAATGATAGTTGGACTCAACTTCATAATTAAGCTACCTTTGACCTATTCATGTCTTATTCGACTAAGACCAATACGCATCACAAGATAAGATTACCCCACCATAACCTTGTCTCTTCTCACTTCTTCTCCCTCACGTCATTGCTATAGTTGTTTCTTCATCTTCCATTTTGTTGGTGTGCAAACTGAGGAATCTCTTACGTTCCTCTTTGTGCGGCTTCATCATACTCCATTGGAACAGGATTTGGCTTCTTCGTGTGTCAAGGACTATGCGTGGATGAGTTCCACATGAGACCCACATCTTATCTTGGAGAAAATTTCGTCAAGGTCTTTCTATCGAGCAATAAATTTGAGAATAACGGGGACAAACCCTTAAGAATAGTGCATTTGCAAGATTTTTGGCATACATGTTCCAACTCTCTTCCATTCCTTTCAGATTTGATTTTTTTTGTATTTATTGTCAATATTTTTTGTTGTTGCCATTGTTGTTTTTGTTGTTGTTCTTGTTACATGCACTACTAGAAAAACACTCATTACCAACGATGTGTTGGAAATTTTAGCAATTACATCATGTCAGATTACTAAGGATTAAGGGAATGCAAAATACCTGTATCCACGATTGATGACTGCGAAACCTTTGCAGCGATTGAGCGCGAACGAGAGCGGTGGTTCCATGGCCTTCCTCAACCAAACCTCCTTAGTTCCTCAATGGGACCTCTTGTTTCTCTTCAGATGGGGGAGAAGTGAAACATTTTCTGATTTGGTGTGTTGGGGACCATAACCATTTTTGCGTATTTAAGTTCACCAGAGTTCCCATTATCCCCTGACGGGCCAATACTGGCATCTACCCATTTGGGCCCACATTTGTTTTTCTTTAAGTCTAACAAGCTTTTAACCAAATAATTAGATCACCAAATTAAGCCATTTATAATAAATATCTAATATAATCGTTAACGAATATGAGCCAACAAATATTGGAAATATAAATTTCCAACAATCTCCCACTTGGGCTACATATCGTTCTTTAAATAATTATATCATAAGTTCCTTAGGCGCGCATCCGAATGCTATTTATCTTTAGACTTTCTTTAACAATCTGGTTCATCTCATGTATCGATAATGGAATTACTGTAGCTTTTGTCACCAGAAATTGTGACTAAACCACAATGATCACCATATCAATACACTTGATGACATAGATCAAATGTGGATGAGTAGCATGGAAATTACATGCAATGTGATCTCAATCATGTACATTTCCAACTAGTCATTCTTTAATCTTTAGTGAGATCAATCCAAAGTCGTTAATTGCAATAGAATCATTGCATATTCAAAACATAAGTGAGTTCAGAATTGAATCATAAACCATCAACTTTATTGTGCATAAATAAAATAAATAATATCCAATAGAACAAAAGGACTCCCACTAAACTAAGGTATCCTCACGAATAACACCCATGTGAGCAGTATGCTCATGAAAAAGCTTAGGTGTCAAACCCTTAGTTAATGGATCAGCTAGCATAAAATTAGTCCCTATATGTTCTATGGAAATCTGTTTATTCGGAACTCTTTCTTTAACAACTAGGAACTTGATGTCGATAAATGTTGACTTCGTTGAACTCCTGTTGTTGTTGGAATAAAGAACTATCGAGTCATTGTCACAATAAATCCTCAATGGTCGATCAATGCTATCAACCACAGGCAAACTAGTGACAAAACTTTGCAGCCATACCCCGTGGTTGGATGCCTCATAGCAAGCTATGAACTCCACTGCCATAGTTGAAGAAGCTATAAGTGTCTGTTTAGCAAACTTCCATGAGATAGCTCCTCCTGCCAACATATAAATGTACCCTAATGTGGAGCGCCTACTATCTTAGCATCCCGCAAAATTGGAGTCAGAGTACCTGATGATCTCTAAACTGTCTGATCTCCGATAAGCGAGCATGTAAGCTTTTGTTCTCTTCAAATAACGCATCACCCATTTCCAGTGCTGTGTACTAGGATCGCTCAAAAATCTTCCGAAAACTCCCACTATGAATGCTATGTTGGGACGAGTACAACCTTGAGCATACATTAGACTCCCTACCACTAATGCATAGGCAATTTTCTGCATCTCTTTTCTTTTAAGATCATTATTGGGACACTGTTTAAGGCTAAACTTGTCTCCTTTAGCAACGGGCATGTCTCTTGGTTTACTATCTTTCATGCCGAATCTATTTAAGACTTTATCGATATAGCTCTTTTGTGACAACATCAGGATACCTCGAGAGCAATCTCTTAGTATCTGAATGCCTAATACAAAAGATGCGTCCCCAAGATCTTTCATCTCGAAATTTTTCGTTATAAATCTCTTGGTTTTGTGCAACAAGCCTATATCGCTGCTAGCAAGCAGAATATCATCGACATATAATACCAGGAAGATATATTTACTCCCATTGAACTTGTGATATACACAATCATCAATGACATTTGCCTCAAAATTTCACAAGGTAATAACTTGATGGAACTTGTGATACCATTGACGGGAAACTTGTTTGAGACCATAGATGGATTTTTTTAGCTTGCATACCATAAACTTTGGGTCACCTGACACAAGATTTTCTGATTATGCCATAAACTTTGGGTCACCTGACACAAGATTTTCTAGTTGTGCCATATAAATTGTTTCATCAATGTTTCCATTTAGAAACGCAATCTTGACATCCATCTGATGTAATTCCAAATCAAAATGAGCTACCAATGCCATTATTGTCCTAAAAGATTCTTTTGAGGATATCGGCGAGAAAGTATCTTTGTAGTCAATGCCTTCCTTTTGAGTAAATCCTTTAGCAACAAGACGAGCTTTATATCTCTCGACATTGCCATTTGAGTCCCTCTTGGTCTTAAATATCCATTTACAACCAATGGGTTTCACACCTTCAGGAAATTCGACAAGATCCTAAACGTCATTGTCTTTCATAGATTTCAACTCATCCTTCATGGCATCAATCCACTTATGAGAGTTCGAACAACGCATAGCTTGACAGAAGTTGATTGGATCATCCTCTGTTAAACCAATGCCATCCTCATGTTCTTGGAGAAAGATAATGTAATCATTTGATATCGCACTTCTCCTCTCTCTTGTGGATCTTCTTAATGGCACTTCTTGAGGTGGTTGAGTTTGTTCTATAGGTGGTGCTTGAGGAAGAACCTCATTAATGTAGTCTTGTTCCAGAATAATGTTAGGATTGTCTAACATTGGAGCTGTTTCTTGAACAATGACAGGGACAATGACTTGATCACTGTCAATAACAGGTTCTTCTTCAAAGACAACATTCCTTATGTTTCCTTCCCCTTCAAACTCAACTTCTTCAAGAAATCTCGTATTTCGTGTTTCAAAAAAGGATCTGGATGTGGGATTGTAAAACTTATACCTCCGAGAGCGTTCAGCATAACCAACAAAATAGCAACTAACCGTTGTTGCGTGCAGTTTTCTTTCATGTGGCCTATAAAGCCATGTCTCAGCTGGACAACCCTAAATGTGCAAGTGCCTTATGCTAGGCTTTTTGCCAGTCCATAACTCATAAGGGGTTTTGGTTATTGCCTTGCATGGTACCCTATTAAGGATATAAACTGCAGTCTTTGAGGCTTCTCGCCAAAGTGACTCTGGCAATGAAGAATGACTAATCATACTTCTTACCATATCCTTAAGAGTTCGGTTTCGTCGTTCTGCAACACTGTTCATGCTGGGTTTTCCCGGCATAGTGTATTGCAGAACGATTCCACACCAATTGAGGAAAAGTGCAAAGGATCTCGGACGCTATTCTCCTAATCCATCACATCTACCATAGTATTCACCAACATGATCAGATTTGACAGCCTTAATTTTCTTTCCAAGTTGAAGTTCCACTTCAGCCTTGAAAGACTTAAAAAACGTCTAGGGATTGACACTTATCTCCACAGATTCTATCCAGGCCTTAAAAACTCGTCCCATTCAGCATTGGGATATTGTTCACTTGAACAGAAATATTGACAATACTAGCAACCGAAACTAAGTTGAGAACAAATATTCACATAAATTAAGCATGCCAATAAAAATAAGACATGGACAATTCTTTAGAATTGGGAATCCATCACAAGATACCTAGTACAAAATTAATTCTTAGTCTTTGGACAGAGAAATTAATTGTAAGTGGTACTCTCAATGACAATGATCAAATGTTAACAATAATTTCTGTTAAACAACAGCCTTTCTTTAGACTGACTATTGTTCACATGAAAAAGAACTTTATAATTGTCACACATTTATCATCACATGTATGTCATTATTTGGTCAAACCATGTCTTCCTTTGGGATGGGCACAATTCACATAAGTAACTCCATACAATCATGCATATAGTTTCAATTAAGCTAATTTACATAACAGAGGTTACTTTGGCAACATGCTATTTCAATTAACTCAATTAAAAATTATTAGAATAGATATTAAAACCAATCATAAAAATACCATTAATTATGGATCTTATGATTATCGCAAGTATCGATATGATTCGGTCAAATATTAATCTTCCTTTGGGCTGATCAATATTCACATGAATCACACAATCACTGTTTCCTTACGTTTTAAAACAACTCGACTTTACCAATAGAGGTTGTTTTGGTAACATATTGTCTCAGTCAATTCATCTCAAAATTGATTTCTTTATAAATAATTGAATCCAAATCACACAAGAGGATTCAAAATATCATAAAAAATTGTCAAAATATCTTGTCAAATATTTAACCTTTCTTTGGACTGACTAAATATTCACATGGAAACATGAGAATTTGCAACCTATTTATTACCACATATATTTTCTATAAATTGACCAAACAATAATCTTCCTTTGGGCCGATTAATGCTCGCATAATTAATAGAAAATAAGTTGAATGTTTAATATTCATTATTTGGCCAAATAATAAATTTCCTTTGGGCCGATTATTATTCGGATAAATAACAAACATTAATTAATCCTTTCGGTTACCCAAATTACCTCAAGGTTAAATGGTCAAATATTTCTGAGCTCTTTAAATTGATCGCCTTTTAAATCAATAGCGCTAGTCACAGACTAAACCATAGCGTTAATTGATTTTATTAGCTCATATAATATTTGCATTTCTCCAAAATAAAACAGGGCTCATCCAGATTCAAAACAAAAATAGATGTTTTGAAAATAAAAAAAAAGCAGTCAGGATAGTGGCCCATTCCGCAAAACAATAAAGTCATAAGCAGAAAACATAACGGTTCATTGTCCTTTATCAACCCAATCCGAAACCAATGCCCATTTCGCCTTCCTTAGTAAATGGAAACATTGCTATAATTTTATGGGAGATAAAATTAAAATTACCTTCTTGTTAGAAAAGGCCCGTTTTGTATGAGAAAAAAAAAATTTCAACCAGCCAATTTAATCCAGAACAAAAAAAGGGCCCATATAGCTAACCTTCACCAAATGAAGGCAAATAATTAATTGCCCAAAAAATAAATAAATAAACCTGCAGCCCATATCACGACTATAATAACCCATATCATGGTTAGTCAATAACAATTTTGCCTTATAGCACCAAATTTTTCCCAATTTCACTAATCAATCCATAAAGCAATTTCACTTAAAGCACTGAATTGGGTAGCATATATGAAAATTAATCACTTAAAGCACCGAATTGGGTAGCATATATGCAAATCAATCACTTAAATTCACCGTGATTCACTTAACTTAAAGCATCGTGATTCACTTAAATTCAGCAAATCAATCACTTAAAGCAATTTCCGAAATTTCAGCACTTATTTTCAACAATATATTCAAAATCACAAACAGTAGCATATATGCAGCAATTACGGAATCATAAATGATAATGGACATATTAGCACTAATCAGCACTATCACATCATCCAATCAGCCCATATCACAGCACTTAATTTGCATGTAACCACGACGCAAATCAAGGCAGTAAGCCGCAGCACCACACCACCCGCAAATAGCGGCAGCAAGCCAGCGGCACCAACACCACCGCAAATCACGACAGCAAGCCTCGGCACCAACACCACCACCCACCACGCCGCACAGCACATCCATCCCTATACCACTAATACACAAGCAGTGGGCGACGACAATTCGCACGAGGAGGGACGTCCTTCGCGTCTAGGGAAAAGGCTCGTGAACGTGGGGGGCTTTGTCCATGGCTGTATGGGTTGAGATAGTGCAACGAAAAAAGGTTCATGAAATTGAAAAATAAGGGTTCACTGTGTCCATGTTGATAAAATTCCTAAAATTCACAATTGCATGTGTATATATATGTAAACGAAACCTGTGTCCTTGGTATTACTGAATTGCTGAATTGGGATTAAAATGAAATTCCCAAATTCCCAGTATTAGGGTTCATGAAATTTGAAAAATTGAATAACCAAATTATCAAAATACGAAAGCGCAACGGAAACTAAAGCATAAATATCAATATTCCAAATTATCTATAACACAACTCCTAATAATCTGACAATGATGGGTGGCTCTAATACCACTTGTTAGAATTTATCATTTACATCATATCAGATTATTAAGGATTAAGGGACTGCAAAATACCTGTATCCATGATTGATGACCGCGAAACCTTTGCAGCGATTGAGCGCGAACGAGAGTGGTGGTTCCATGGCCTTCCTCAACCAAACCTCCTTAGTTCCTCAATGGGACTTTCTGTTTCTCTTCAGATGGGGAGAAGTGAAACGGTTTCTGATTTGGTGTGTTGGGGACCATAACCGTTCCTGCGTATTTAAGCTCACCAGGGTTCCCATTATCCCCTGATGGGCCAATATTGGCATCTACCCATTTGGGTCCACATTCGTTTTTCTTTAAGTCTAACAGGCTTTTAACCAAATAATTAGATCACCAAATTAATTGCTAAAATTTCCAACACAGTGCACCTAAGTCGGTAATACCGACAGATTTTATGGAAAAATACATTAGTAATGACCTTCCCGGTTTAATATCCATGTAGCAGTTGACATATCCAATAACCATTGGTAGTACGTCAAAGAGTTTGGCGCCATCATGCACCAAACATTATACCGATGAACTTTTTTGATGGTATAAATTTAATTTAATTTTAAATTAATTTTCTCATTTAATTAGGGTTTAGGGTTCATGGTTAGGTTATAGTTGATTGATTTACTCGTCGGTATACAAAATTTTTAGGATCAGCGACAAGACACTCGTAGAGGAAATTTGAAAAAAATTGGTAGACTCATATTTCTGTCAGTGAATTATATGATGTGTTTCAGTTATGGACAGTACCAATGGATATTAACAGCAAGAAGCCTCCCACTCTTCCATTTCTTCATCTTCCTTCTTCTCTCTACCTCCCTCTTCTCCCTCTATCTACCCAATGTCACCATGTGCGACGCCATCACCGGTTGCACCTTCATGCCACCCCCTCTAGTCCTTATAGCCACCGCTTGTCCCAAGTTTTTGCTCGTCCATGCTCACCTTGAAAGTCTGCCACCTTTGCTGTTCCCGCCTCATTGCCGGTAGGTCGTCGCCACCAACATTGTCACCTTATCACCGACAAGTCGCCACCTCCATTGTAAGCCTTATTTTTTAATTATGTGTTTATTTTCTCAGCTTGTATTTCTAAGTCCATATGTTGTCTTAACTCATCACCCTCTGTCGGTCCATCAATACCACCTCGATGCCATTGGTAGGCCTTGTATAATTCACTTTCTATTTTAAGTTTATTTGTTTTGTATTGTTATCGTTTATAGTAATTAATTATGTTTAAAATCATGCATGTTAGGTTGTTTGGTTATTTTGGAGATTAAAGCTTCATTGTTGGAGTGCAGGTTAGTACAATATTGCTATCTTTTCACTTATGATTGTGCAATAATTCTTTTTATAGAATAGAGTTATAGGATTGGAGGGAGATATAAGGTTAAATTTGGTGAAGGAACGCTTAGCGTTACTTCCCACTTTCTTTGAATTATGTCTCTATGCAACAATGTCTAGATGTTACATTTGTGAAGAGTTGTAAGCAAATGCATGTGCTTTAAAGAATGAATATTAGGAAATACATGACTTGAAATATTGACGCTGCATATTATGAGATGTTGATATTGATGTAATGTGCGATCGATATGTTTGTTCATTAATTTGAAATGTAGGGTTTGGGTTTATTGATTCATCAATCAATTATCCTTCAAATCGATTGTGGATGTATGATAACCTGAACAAAATTGATTGGGTATTAAAACAAAATATTATGGTGGTGTTGATCATGCATTTTGTGACAAAGTTCAACTTANTATTTAACTGTGCAGTTGTATTATGGACCAATTGATTGTACATATATGTATGGTATAAAATATTCTGGAGACCTATTTCTTAGAATGGCAACGCTTAAGTCTGATAAGACTCTATCGCTTGTATTCATATATAATTCATTGACGCGTATGGCTCTAAATTTGTAAACTAGTGAGGATGTGAGAAAAATTTCAAAACGGTCCGTATTTTCGAGTAAGAAATATTTTCCAAGCTAAAGGTAGGGGCTAAAAGTAACCTCAGCCAAGCAGATAACAACCCTATAATCAGTGTTACGATTAGAGCATAAGCTGAAAATAGGGGTGTTACAGAGGACAGCCTTAATAGGTATGAATAAATGATTAATAATGGTTATGGTCGTGAGTTTCAGATGCCTAATGAACCTTTCATCAAGGATATTAATCCAAATAATCATAATTTTTTATCGTTTGTTGAAGAAAGTAAACACGCCTTTACATGAAGGTGCAACACCTTCAAGATTTTCTTAGGTGGTTACTTGTGCATTAAGGTAGAGGCGAACCAAAGTCAGCAACGTTTGCCTACTCTAGCGATGCAAACACGCCACTCGAGCGACCATTGTAAATTCACAGACCCCAAATTTTGCGTGCTCATTATGCGCTTGAGCGCTATGAGTTATGCTCGAGTGCTCCTGGACCCTCAAATCTTTGTATTTCTTGATTCTTCTTGGCTCCAAAGCTTTCCAAATCTTCATGACTTCTTCCAATTGTTACTTAGTACTTGAAAAACAACTAAAACTCCCTATTTCTACCTAAACATGCCAAAATATTAGCTTATGCAACCTAAATTGAATTATATATGAATGCATGTAAATGCAACCTAATATTCAACTAAAATACTTAAAAACTGCATGAATTACTAAGCAAAAAGAACTTTAATTAGAGGGTTATCATACTCCTAGTTGGCTAGCCAAACTCAAGTTAGTTATAGCTCAAGGATTTTTGGATAAATTGTTAGTTTTGACCCAAAAAAAAGTTTTTATTAATTCTTGAAATTTTTACAAGAAGAAATCATATATATATATATTGGTATAATTAAAAGTGATGTTTAACTCTGTGACAATATGCAAACTATTTAAGTCCCGCACTATGATATCACATCTAATGGTCTTCTACATCTATAACACCATATTCAATTTTCAATGAAAATAATTAGTTAAATTAAATTAAATAAACTAGTAAATCAGTATTTATAGATTTTATTAAAGAAAAACGCGTCTGTTATTTCTAAGGAGAAAATCTTTTTTATAAAGATACGTGTTTATTAAAAAATAATCGAACTATAATTACAAAATCAAATCAAGAGCATGATACATTACATGATAAGCACAAAAGCCGACGTTTTATGAGCCCTACCCCTAGCCCCCTACAGCCCCTACTGGACCAATACAACGAGAAACTGAAAACCGCCTTCCTACCCAAAATACTCATTTTCTGAATAATCGGAGCACTCGTTTTATTTTCATTTCATTCATGTTACATTGCAAAATATTAATACGTTGATAAATATACACAGATTATTCTATACCTCTTCTACTGATTTTAATCATTTATCTTATTTTTCTATCCATTTACACTCAAGTTTCACTAGTTAAGTAACATTTTCTTTTTTTCTTTTTGGTATCACTTGCTAGTTACTTCTACGACTGCGCTGTCACTCATTGCACTCTCTCGCTTGGGAGCCTATTTTTTGTATTTCTATCGGACATTGATTTCGCTTTTTATTTTCTTTTCCTCCTCATTCAATCTTCGTTATCATGATCTCCCCTTTTCTTTTCTATTCTGACCCCACAACCACATGGGGCCTCCCATTGTTGTTTAACCTGCACACAATCTGCGTAATCTCCGATACTCGCCCAACTCTTAAAATCACACGATAAGGGATCAAGCACAATCAGGGGAGCTTGCTAGACACGTGTACGGCGATGGACACATAGACTAGACGTCGTTGCTGGTCCACAATCTCCTCCATGAAATGACAAGGAAGACAAGAGATATCGTACTGCATAGAAAAACCATACCTCAGTTCCTCAAAGAGTGCAAACCGTAATATTAAAACTGGTAGGCAAAGCTAAGCGTGCAGAAGCAAATAAATAATAATAGAGGACATGGAAAAAGCAAAAGTGAAAAATCATTGAATATTCCGATTGTCCAAAACATCATTTTTAAGAGCTTAAAAATGGCCAACCAGAGATTTTTTCTTGGTAACATAGTGGAGGAGAGATTCCATTAATTTCTGCATTGTTGAATAAAAAATTATTTTCGTAGAAGCTATAGTAGTATTTCAACACTCATTTGCGTCACTTAAGAATTCCTCCTGCTTCTACGGTCCTACCGTAGATTATGATATTATCTTGACTCCAAAATTTAGCATTTTAATGAGTCACTATAAGGCAATTCTTGTTTCGCGTATTTTATAAATAAAATATTTCTCTTTTGGAAAAGTGCTAAATTGAAGTATAGAATGTAAAAAATAAGATATGGTGAACTTTTCTCAATGATAAAATTAATTAATAAATGTAAATTGTAAAATGAAATTCATGTTTGGCATTACTTTAACATAAACGAGTGATAACTCTCTTGTGAGACTTATTCTTATTTTGTTTTTTTTAAAGAAATTTGGTTTATTTAGGATAATTTAAGTTGTCTTTAGAATCTTTTAATCCATTTTGATCTTGATATTAACCCGTGGTCTTTGGTACATAAACATGCACATTTTTTAATGGTTTAAAGTGTTTGTTGAATGAGTTTTACGTTCGAAAATCATCAAAGAGTAAAATGTTGCACAAATTGAAACTTTGGGGAGCACTACTCGAGTTGTACAAAGTAGTGCTAAGGCAATGAGCTCTAAAAATTGATCTTTTCAGAGCTCTACTCAAGTAGTGCAAAATCATACTTGAGTAGTGCTATGACAGAGAGCACCAGAAATTGTTTTTCTAGAGCACTACTTGAGTAGTGCAACGGAAAACTGGAAAAATAAAAGAAGAAGAAGAAGGAAAACTAATGTCCTTTTTGGTAATTCAAGAGGGACAATTACAATATTTTAAATTTGATCAGTCAGTTTCACTAACAATGAAGTCGGAATACTAGTGCAAGAGAAAAAAAAAAACAATAAAAAATTATTACTATTATTACATGTTTTACTTTATGTGCACCCAAATTAAAAAATTAAAAAAAAATTGCGTACTTATATTAATGTTAATGTCACTCAAACTATTTACCATGTATTAAAAAATTAAAAAACTTATGATATATGAGCACCATAAATCCCTTCGACCTTTCGCTCTATCGGTCTCGGGTGTACCTATACATATATGAGCCCCGAGACCGTTGTCACATCACTCAATCTCTAAACGGTGCACGATTTGTCGCAAATTAGATGACACTGCGTGAGTTAGCGTCGGAATGATGGCCATGGAATCATAGCCGTTGAATTCCTGAGACTGTGAGAGAGCACTCAAGCTTACTGGTTACACTCGATAGTCAACACCGTGTCAGCTTTCCCAGAAAAGAGAGAGAGAGAGCCTCTTTCTTTGAAACACTACCACCTTTCCCCCATTCCTCTCTTCTCCCGAGACTCGCAACTCATGGCGGTTCCGAACCGTCGCTCTCTGCACAGCAACATCACCGTCTCCTTCCTGATGCTCTCGCTCGCCTTCTCCTCCTCCGCCGAGTCCGCCTCCCCCGACGTGGAGCTCCTCCTGTCGAAGATCAAGCCCGCCCTGCAAGGCAGCGCCGGCGACAACCTCGTCCTCTCCTCGTGGAACTCCTCCGTCCCGCTCTGCCAGTGGAGGGGCCTCAAGTGGGCCTTCTCCGGCGGCTCGCCCTTGCCATGCGGCGACCTCTCGTCGCCGCAGTGGACGAACCTCTCCCTCTGGAAGGACCCTTCCGTCCGCCTGCTCTCCCTCCAGCTCCCGTCCGCGAACCTCTCCGGGTCCCTCCCCAGGGAGCTCGGCGAGTTCCCGCTGCTCCAGTCCCTCTACCTCAACATCAACTCCCTGAGAGGGGCCCTCCCGCTCGAAATCGGGTACAGCGCCTCCCTCTCCGACGTCGATCTGGGGGACAACTCCCTCGCCGGGAGCCTCCCCCCTTCCATCTGGAACCTCTGCGAGAGGCTCGTCTCGCTCAGGCTCCACGGGAACTCCTTCTCCGGCCCGGTTCCCGAGCCCGCATTGCCCAACTCTTCCTGCAAGAGCCTGCAGTTCCTTGATTTGGGCGGCAACAGATTCTCCGGGGGCTTCCCCGAGTTCGTCGCCGGGTTCGGCGGGCTGAGGCAGCTTGACCTGGGGAGCAACGCGTTCGCGGGGACGATTCCTCAGAGCCTGACCGGGCTTAGCAGGCTTGAGAAGTTGAACCTCTCTCACAACAACTTCACTGGGGTCTTGCCTCACTTCGGAGGATCCAAATTTGGCGCGGATGCTTTCGAAGGGAACAGCCCCGCCTTGTGTGGGCCGCCTCTGGGGAGCTGTGCCGGGGCCTCTCGGCTGAGCTCCGGCGCGGTTGCCGGCATTGTCATCAGCCTGATGACGGCTGCTGTGGTCTTGGCTTCTCTGCTGATTGGGTATATGCAGAACAGGAAGAGGAAGGGCGGTAGCGGAGAGAGTGAGGATGAGCTGAACGATGAGGAAGACGAGGAGAAGGGCGATGCCGTCGGCGGAGCGGGAGCGGGAGCGGGAGAAGGGAAGCTCATGATATTCGCCGGAGGTGAGAATCTGACGCTGGATGACGTGTTGAACGCGACGGGGCAGGTCATGGAGAAGACGTGCTACGGGACGGCGTACAAGGCCAAGCTCGCTGACGGGAGCACCATTGCCCTGAGGCTGTTGAGGGAAGGGAGCTGCAAGGACAGGAGCTCGTGCTTGCCGGTTATAAGGCAGCTGGGGAAGATCCGCCATGAGAATTTGATCCCTCTGAGGGCTTTCTATCAGGGGAAGCGAGGGGAGAAGCTGCTCATCTATGACTATCTGCCTCTCAGAACCCTTAACGATCTTCTACATGGTATGCATTTCCTTCTATTGTTTTTTTATGTTCCGATAGTTCGCTTGTTTGTATCGAATTTCATTTTGCACTGCCTCTGCGCTTTCATCTGAACCATTTAGAGCTGCCATCATAATCAAACTCTTTTGTTTTGTTTGTTTGCTTGTGTATTAGTGTCTAATTTGGATGAAGACCCGTAATAACTACTCAAGAGTTCCAAACTAGAATAAAATTGGGGGTGGTTTTTGGGCATAAAGAGAAAAGAAATAGCCCTGGGAATTCAGCTGGTTATTATCTTGAATCAACGATATGCTAATGACTTTTAGTCGGAATTCCTGGCAGTTTCTATTTTGGTGCTACCATAATTTTTTATTGGTATCGTTTGGTCCATGTAGTTGACCCCTCGCCCTGTGGGTGAAGGCTAAACTGCCGTTGTTTTTATTGTTGTTTGGGGAGTGGGGTGCTACTTGCTACGCACATCCCTGAACAATATCTCATATACAGAACTTTGGGAAATAGGGCTGTCTCCTCCTCTCGATCTTTCATTTGAGCAGAATATCAGCATGTCATTCTTGATTTTTTCCTTTATAGAAGGATGATGATCCGGAAATAACTCATTTAATACCAAGAACTTGCAAAATACCCTGGGAATGGAAGCTAGGGTGCATCGAATCTAAATAACAAACTTCTTTGTTTTTTGTAACTTCTAAAGTACTGATTACTAGCATAGATTAGTTTATGCTTACTTAATATATTGGATCTCATATCTAAGACCAAAAAGCATTCTCGTGATCTCATATAATGTCACAATGTGTTTTATTTTCTTGAAATTAAGACTGTTTAAATGAAAAGTGAAAATTTGAACAAACTTCAATAGCTGGTTTGGCTTTGGTGATTTCAACAATTACATGGTCGCTTGGCATTGCCATTATGTTGTAATTTAAATTTTCTACAGAAACTAAAGCAGGAAAGCCGGTGCTGAACTGGGCTAGGCGACACAAGATTGCATTGGGAATAGCAAGGGGGCTGGCTTATCTTCATACAGGACTTGATGTTCCAATCACACATGCAAACGTAAGATCCAAGAACGTGCTTGTGGATGACTTCTTCGTTGCCAGGCTCACTGATTTCGGCCTTGACAAGCTGATGGTTCCTTCCATTGCCGATGAAATGGTGGCGCTTGCTAAAGCTGATGGCTACAAGGCTCCAGAGCTTCAAAGGATGAAGAAATGTAACTCCAGGACTGACGTTTACGCATTTGGTATATTGCTGCTGGAAATTTTGATTGGGAAGAAACCGGGGAAAAATGGAAGGAGTGGTGAGTTTGTGGATTTACCTGCAATGGTGAAAGTGGCGGTTTTGGAGGAGACGACAATGGAAGTGTTTGATGTGGAACTCTTAAAAGGGATAAGAAGTCCAATGGAGGATGGGATGGTGCAGGCGCTGAAGGTCGCAATGGGATGTTGTGCACCGGTGGCAGCAGTTAGGCCCAGCATGGATGAAGTTGTTAGGCAGTTGGAGGAGAATAGACCAAGGAACAGGTCTGCTTTATACAGCCCAACAGAAACAAGAAGTGGAAGCGTTACCCCATTTTGAGCCTTTGAATTTCAAGATGTATGTTTTAATTGAACTCTGGTTTTGTTTACATTTTGTTTAAGTTGTCTGTCTTATTTCAATGTGAAGGTAGTGAGTGAATCATGGTTATCTAAAGCATGTTGTAATATTTGTTAATGACACTCTTGAGTTTAGGTAGTCCTGATTATTTTTAATATCGAATATAATCAGTTACACAATTCTGCAAATTGAATGATTTGGAAAATTTTAAGTCTAGGTCTGATGCTTGTTTTTGAAATGAGAATTCCAAACCAATAATATAGATATAACAAAATGGAAATTGTTATTCTCATTTGGAAGTTATATGGTACTCTCCCCATTTTATAATATCTATCAAAAACCACCAAACATGTTGATGAACTAGGATCCTCTAAAGTGAACTCTAAAGTGAAGAGTTCACTTTAGAGGGTTAAGTGAAGTTTTTCACCCATGGATCAATAAAGTATCAATGGGTCGCACTTTTTTATTTTATTGATCTAAGGGTGAAATTTCTTCACTTTAATATCTAAAGTAACACTTTAGAGGATCCAAATCCATAAAAATAAGTTTCGGGAATAATATAACAATATATGAATAGACAAAATTATCATTGTGTAGAAAAATGCACTTCTATTTATAGTACAATTAATATTAAACTTATTCAATTTCCTAAGGTTAGAGGGTATGTAAATGAAAGAAAAACAAAATTTAACGTTACGTAGATATTACAAATAGACAAGTATTCTAAAACACTAAACTGAAAAAAAATGATAAATATAGGTACAACACATGTTTTCGATTTGATTTGGATATTGTAGCAAGAATCCTAGTTTCTTTTATCCCAATGTTTCTTTTATCCCAAGATTTTAGTGTTTTCTTTATCCCAAAGTTCTTTGTCATAGGTTGATTGAGGGTTGTGGGGACATATCCCAAGGTTCTTATTAATAAATTGAGTAAGGGTTGTGGGCACAAATTGTTAAAATCCAAATCTCTTACGGGCATTGCGTTTTCTATATGGGGTTCATATTAGTTGTTCATGAAACACCCTAGCTAACTGTTTACCCGTACGTCGTAAACAATGCTCACTAGGTTTTTTTTTTCTGCTTTGGTTGGGTTACTTTTAACCCCTACTTTTATCTTGGCAAATATTTCTTACTTGGAAATATGAACCATTTTGAAAATCATTCTTTTACTGTATCAGTTTGCAAACTAGGAGCCGTGCGTGATCAAGAAAGCACATATATACAAACGCTAACGTATCTGGCAGTTAAGGTGGTAATAACCAGGAGGAGTATAAATATACATATAAGCACAACCAAGGTCCAACATACAATTACACATTGCTTATTAATAAGTATTTACAAAAAGTTATCAAGGGTCATAGATCATAATACAAAACATTTATCGCCCTAACGCGAACATTGTCACTTTACTCTAGCCTTGGAACTGTCCTGCTGTCGCCGTTCGTCGCCTACCATGCCTCTCGTTCGTCGTTCCATTCGCTCTACACACCTAGACCCATAAGGAGTGGGGGTGAGAAATCTTCGTCCTCAGTAGGAATCCCTAGCATTATCTACCATTTCGTTACTCCGTTATCTTTCAGGCCACTCAGGAGATCTCTAGGGTGTTCATGCACACTAAATTCCTACTGATTATTTTCTTTGTCTAGGTCCTGAATGACTTTATCTACTTTACTAGGTGACTGGGGATTCTCTAATCTTGACATTACCTAGGCTTTGTGCTTATTACCTTACCTTTACTTGAATATGACAATACAGAATCGCCTCATCGCATTACTTCTAGCTAACATAATAGTCGTCTCGGGACATTCCCTTGACGATACATAATGCATAGTTTCATATGTAATCATATACTTAGTCACATACATAGGCACAACATACAATCATTCATTCATATGCATATGTATCTCATGCATGTCGGGGATCTGGGATTCTCTTACGCGCCCTGTGGCTGCATCCTTCTTAGTCCTTCCACCCGCATAACCGTGGCCTCGGCTACGCCCTCCTTGCATTCGCTATTGTTGATGACCCGACAACGCTCTTTACCGGTGTGGTAGCTAGCCACGTAAAGCTCATAGGAGGAAGACATCGAACAACGATAGGTACTACCACCCACCTTGCGGTATGGCGAGGGATCAACCCTTTGACTCGATCTAGTGTGGACACGTCGGTCGGCCCTTTGACACAACTGTGGTCAGCCCTATGACTTGACCTCGCATTTCTTTCATTTGTTGAATGGATCCATCAATCATGCCTATGCCTATCTTTCATTAAGGCCTATGCCTTCATAGTAGGGCCTATGCCCGTCATTCACGCTTATGCCTGCATCATAGGGCCTATGCCCGTCATTTAGGCCTATGCCTGTGGTATCGTAATTCAGACCTTTGTCTGCATTGTCATAACCAATCCATCTTGCTGAATTGGTGAGGGGCGTGTCTGTAAGACGTGCCAAGAGAAAGGGATCATCCTAATCATATAACTACATAATTAACTAAGGTCTTTCGAGCCCTTGGTGGTTGGAACCTTCCTAATCCATCTTCGTTCCCTAGGATTCAATTATGATCTTTTTAGACTTTAGGTGATAACTTCTAGTTGTCTATGGTCGTCCTAAGACGTATGACGGCCGATTCCTCATGATGCATGCTTCCATATACCACACTATGCACATATGTACTCATTGGATCCTATAGAACCACTTAAAATCCAAGTTCTTCAGGAAGCATTCGAATGACTAGGGTTTCATTCGAATGAAAACCTGAGAGCTCTTTCATTCGATTGAGGGGGAATTCAATCGATTGAAACCTCCAGAGTTCTTTCATTCGACTGAATTGGGAATTCAATCGAATAAAACCTCAGAATTCTTTCATTCGATTGAATTGGGGATTCAATTGAATGAAATCCCGAGGATTCTTTCATTCGACTGAAATTGGAATTCAATCGAATAAAAACCCAAAAATCTCCCCGAGGCATCAATTCTCATTTTCTCTTCAGAGGCACTTTCAAAACACTGTTTCCAAGGTTCCAATCAGTATAGTTACGCGTTTCTTTTTGTCAAAACTACTCAAAATCATTTTCATAACATATTCTCCCTAATTTCTACTGAAAGTGCTTGTAGTCAGACATATATAAAAACACATAGAAAATCATAAATAAAACCACATAGATAGTGGGCTTAGGGTTACCCACCTCCCATGCCGATTCGGAATCGGTAGAGTTGATGTGGAGAAAATCTTCTTCGCGATGGTGTGCTCCTGCAATTTTTCCGGAGTCCGGCAATGCTACCGCAATGTGCAAGAACTAGACTAGAAATGTGAAAATTGAAAGGAAAGTGAAAGTAAAATTTTTACTTTTGAGGGGGCCTATTTATAACCGTGGCCCCCGGATTTTTACTAATTAATTAATTATTATTTAATTATATATTATTATTATATTATTATTTTATTATAATTATTTAACCTTAGGAGAATATCAAGGCTCCGGGGTCAATTCTCGATCATGTTTGATCGCGTTTTGTAACTGTTTGCTGTCGTACGGATATCCGAAAATGTCCCGGACCCATACCTGCGATCCATAAATTTTCCCGGTCAGGATGGTGTGCCACAACAAGGTATCTGGACATTTATTTCCATGAGTCTATATTTTGCAGATCCCGTTGGCTCCTGACAGAATCCCCTTATCGTCCGAAAATTTGTACGAACCTCGCGGGGTTCCGTGAGACCATAATTCCATTATTTCCCCCAACGTTTGAGGGGACTGACTTTGAAATAAATTTTCCCCATCCAAATAATCATTTCCATTATACTTTAATCAGGTAAACTTATAGGGTCCTCAAAGTCTTTCTAAGGGGAAAAGTCGGGATGTTACAGTTCATATCGGTGGAGATTCGATGATGTATCTTTTTTGAAGAGGGAGAGAATAATATGTGCACAAGGGAGTAAAAAATAATAAATAAATTGGACATTACATCACTAGAGGACAAGATGGAGATTTCAACATGTTACAAATTGACGTTATCTTATTCAAGCCATGTTGGGTCATTATCTTATTTTAGTTTTGTGTTTTGTTTATTATTTTAAGTATTTATGGTATTGGAATTTGTTTTATTTTATTAGTCCAATCTTAGGTCTATTGCCATGGGGCTTATCTTTAGTTTAAATTAGGTTTATCTTTTGATTTATCTTTAGTTTAAATTTTAATCTAATCTAAAAGGTTTTTAATTCCTTTCTTCAGTGAGAAATAAGAAGCGGAGTATTTTTAAGAATAAAATGTGAGTGTTGTCTCTTCTTGTTTTTCAATGAACATGACAAACTTAAAGAAACCAACACACGTGACCCAACAAATCAACGTCATTGTTCTACAGAAACCAACATGTAAAACAAACCCACCATTTCTCATTTCTCATAAGACATAAATAAAGCGACTTGCGCTTACAGAAAAAATTCAACCTGTTCGTGTACAAAAATAGAGGTTGTTCTGTAAAATTAAACCAGAAAACTTCTTTTTGATAGAGAAAGACAATAACATATGTAAACAACCAAATCAACATGAGGGTACAAACAGAAAAAAGTGTTCAATATGGTCTTCCTAACTATATCTTTCTAACAGCAACAAGTTAAAACAAAGAAACCAACTTTATGTTCCTATCAGGTATATTCCCCGTTCTAACATTTCTTTTTGACCATATAACAAACCAACCTCTGTAAACAAATAAATGAACTTGTGTAAACAGTGAACCAACTATAGGTGACAAGACAACAAAAGAAACCAAGTCATGTATTCAAAAGAAAGGGAGAGAACCAACCAACACATAATCCAACCTATGTAATAAAAAAAACTGGCAAAAAGAAACCAACCTTTGCAAACCAAAAAACCAATAGATGTAAACAAGAAAACCAACAACAATTGCTTTCATTGCATGGGGTTGTCTTCCGAGAAAAACCAAGTATCTTTTGCATATTATATATCCTAAACACCAAACAATTGACATAAAATCAAATTACATTCACATTATAAAAAAACACGAGGCATACACGAATTTTTTTAACATGCCTGTATACTCGTACCATAAGAGTGGTCCAATGAAGTAATGACATAAATCCTATTTGTTGAACATTTGAGCTTTGTGAGCCCAAATAAGTTTCCATTCCCATGCTAACCATATCACTTTCTCTAGTACAAAATCCAGTGGACTGTTACATAATAAACATATAACAAAGATGTTCATGAGAGGTTCTCAAGTGAGTACATAAACACAAGAGTCTCTACATGAATATAATAAAACAAACAAGAACGTCTCTGTAGCATTAGTGACAAGATTTCATCATTAACTTGTAAGACCATAACCCTTTAATATTGGGAATTGATTGGGAATAAAAGGAATCTCACATCATGGATACATATTTAACCCTACAACTTATATTAACAACTATCTTAACTACTAACAATAACCTCTAAAGATGTTGCACAAGGCTGACTTGGCATTCCATGTACCGCCTCATGCCCCTGCACAATTCAATCGACAATCATGATATTAGAACTTCCATATAGTTATTACACTTGATGATAAACAAAAGTAATTCATACAATTGCAATCAACATAAATTTACCTCAATCTCCATCTTGTCACTTTGCTTCTTGGCTCACCTTTTGTGTTTGTTCACAATTTTCTCTGATTCAAAGACCAACTGCTTGCTACTTGGACTCCTTTTACATGTCTTTTTTTTCAGGGCTATGGATGTTATTCAGATCACTTACACAAACTTCGTCCACACTTTTTCTCTTTTTCTTTGCATTTATATGACTTGTTCAGATCAATCGAACAAGAATGCATAGGTGGTAGACTACTCTCAAACAAATCAAGTGTATGGTGGAGGAGATCAGTGACTTTATTAGCCAGTACAACTCGTTTAACCACATTGTAAAAATGTATGCACAAGCCATTGTACCTACACTTAGGTGGTTCCAACTGCTTTACATTGTGACTACTCTTTATGTAAGAATACTCCCACTTAATGTTCTTGTTCCACCGACTAAGTATATACTTATCAGAAACTTTCTTAACCCTTTCAATACCAAGAACAACAAAGGAATGTTGATAGATTATGCCTTTAAATTCAAAAAGCAAGCATTGGCAGCTAAATTCTTCAGTGGCACAGTTTAAAACAAGCTCAACTATTTTTTCCTTTGCCTTGCCATAAAATTCAGTGTCCTCCACCATAACATAAAAAACATTAGGCTCATCTTCACATTTAACCTTCACATTGCAATCCATTTTCAACCTAAATTCCTCCTAAATTTTCTCAAACTTCGAATGAGTATACTTCGCCTGAAACTGCTTCCCAATGGGAGATTTCGTTGCACATGGGATTGTAATTTTAGATGTTTGGAAATCAAATTCTTGCTCCTTTTCAACACTACTACTAAGAGCGTTGTCATATTGCCTTGCATATTATTGCAAGCAAGTCTTGGGACTCAAATATCCACCGAAACATGAGTGTGGGCTCTTACTTCTTTGCGTGCTAGACATACCCTCCCAAAAATCTTTCTTGAACCAAATCGGAACCCATGTATGACGTTCTTCTTACAATCCTAACAACCATTGGTTTGCTTGAAGATTATATTTAGCGACAAAAGCACACTATCTCATCTCAAATTCTTCGATGGACAAACTATCATATACAACTTCCTTCGTTGCACACTTAATGTCTTTGTAGGCCTTATATTCTTTCAAATTTTCATTTATCTTCTTCATGATGTGCGAAATGCACCACTTATGGCGAGTGGTGGGCAAAGCAATTGTAGTGGCATTTTGCATGGCCTTGTCTTGGTCACTTAGAATACCATGTGGCAACTTCCTTAAGATGTATTTAACCAACAATTTAGCAACCAAGTGAACGATGTTAACCAAGTTTACTTATAAAGGCTCTCAAGAAACCAACTTCAAGCAATGTAGGACTTTGGCTTTCACCATAATACATAGACTAAGTTCGAAACACTTTTGACAATGAGTATAATGTCAGTAAATATCATAAAAATCATTTGACAATGCTTTTAAGATAGTATGCTTACACAATTTATCAGCCATTTTCCAATCTTTCAAAGCTTGTTCATAATTTTCAGTATCATTGTCAGGCATTGGATTAACTAACACAAAATTAATTTTAGAAAAATTCAAAACCTCTAAAATTCTATTCTGCTATCTCTTACAATGATTACCATCAAAAGGTTCTAATTTGGAGACATCAGGAATAACCTTAGTAGTAGTTAAAATACTAGCATCCATTATAAACCCTTAAGATTGCTATCAAAATTAAATAAAAAACTAATATTTTAGGTAATAAATTAGAAACAACAGAAAATTAGAGCCAATAGAACCAACAAATCTAAATGGAAATAGCAATAGATAAATGAGTGTAGAAAAGTTGGAATGATATACCACAAATCATGTCAGGCAATGTCCTTAAGGGTTTATTTTCGTCCTACCTAGAGCTATGCTCGGTGGAGAGGCATTGATGAAAATCCCTCTAAGATTAGACGTGGGTCACCTTGAAGACTTGACCACACATAATTTCCTAAACACTAAGCAGCGAAGACTCATTCCAAAACTTGAAATGAGCAGTAGAAGCCTTGGGGAGCGCCTCTAGAGCTTGCGGATTGTGAACAACAAGAAGAGAAGTAGTAACAAAAATAATAGGTGAAGAAGAAGAAAGAAAGAAAGAGAAATCAAATGTGTTGGTGTGTCTGATTTGTGAGTGTGGGTCTTATATAGGCTAGAGGTTGCTTGGAATATTGGGCTAGCAATTAGAAATGCTCCAACAATCACAAGGCAATAAATGCCCCAACAGCCGCAAGGCCCAATGGATAAATCAAGTCTCCAAACGGTTAAATGCAAAATAGTTGGCCAAAAAATAAAATGAAAAGGACCCATTGAACCTACGCATGCGAGATGTGACATGGCTCGGCAACGCGCATGTGTTTTATGGTAAAGCTCAAGTCCACATTGCCTAACCTAATACTAAAGTATTTAATAGTAAATCAAGTTTACTTATAAAGGCTCTCAAGAAATCAACTCCAAGCAATGTAGGACTTTGACTTTCACCATAATACGGATTAAGTTTAAAACGCTCTTCAAAAACCCAATTTTTCCAACAATTTACACCTGTGAATGGTTTAAAGATCAGACAATACATGTTTGTATGCTATGTTGTGTCAAATAAAATCACATCACGTAACAAATTTTTTTCCCCACGAAGCTCATCCACCTAAAACACACATTGGATTGGAGGAGAAGGCTCAGTGACCAAAATGGTTCATGTAATAAAAAAATATAAAGATTTAAGAAAATTATACTTTTGATCTTTTTTTTCTTTTCAAAATTCTTTTTCCCCTCTTCTTCTCTTCTTCTTTCTCTCTCTCATTTGTCATACCACCACCGCTATACTCTATAACGGCTAGAAGGGATAGGATGTGCATTCAGTAGAAAAGTGAGGGCAGTGGGGTAATTGAGCTCACCAGTACGATCAGGCCACAACAAAACACAGCTCAGCAAAGCAAAACCGTTGGAAGCCAGTGCCACGTGCCATCCGATCTGCAAACAGGGGAATGATGCAGGGGTGAGAGAGCTAGGCGCACAAGCGCAAAGCTGGAGGGATTCATCATTGAGGGGATTACGAGTGAAGTGAGCCTTCTTTCCTTCTGTGATTATCTCTCTAACTCATCCTAATTTCTGACACACTCCTCCCTGTCTTTCAGGTGCGGCGTGTCAACGACGCGGCGGCAACAAGCGCAACCACGACCCATAGTCCTTTATCCCCCTTGGGTGCGCTCACTGGGGAGGCTATTGGGTTTGGTGATCGGGAGCTGTAGGCCCCTGTGCTCCGAGAAGCCATTTGAATTATGTTATTACTCTTACTCTATTTTCCTTAATTTCCGCGAGGACTTTGTTCATTGGTGTAGTGAATTTTCCTTCCAAGTGCTGTAATTCGACTTGGCAAATCACGTTCAGTGAACCATTCCAGTAGTAGTATTGTTACATTGGTGCTTTCATTCCCCGCCATGGCCCCGGAGAAGACAGATACTAAGAGGATATTGGAAATACTCGAAGAAGCAGCAAAGGAGCGCGAACAACAAGAAGCGCGTATAATGATTTTGGAGACAACGATCCAAACATACCTTAACTACTCTGCCAATTCCGATACCCCAGGCGGTCAGAACTCGGCACAATTTGACTACACAAGCCATCAACGACAACCATTCAGCATTCGCAATGTCAAAATCGAGTTCCCGAGGTTCGATGGATCAGGGGTGCTAGATTGGATTTTTAAATCTAACCAATTCTTTGACTATTATCAAACTGAAGATGCAGATAGCCTCACCATAGCTTTAGTTCATATGGACCAGGATGCATTTCCTTGGTTCTAAATGATGTAGAAGTCATACCCCTTCCACTCTTGGCAGGAGCTAACCCGAGCAATGGAGATAGAGTTTGGATCATCCTCTTTTGAAGGCACTAGAGGAAACCTCTTCAAGCTCACCTAGAAAGTTTCGGTAAATGCCTATTACACCACCATCATGTCACTAGCTAACAGGGCTTATGGAATTATCTCCGATGCACTTCTTGACTGCTTCATTAGTGGGTTAAGAGAGGATATTAAGAGGGATGTTATAGCACAATGTCCTGATAATTTGCTGAGAGTTGTGGCACTTGCTAGATTATATGAAGACAAGTATACCCCAGGGCCTAGACATAACAATTTGCAGCATAGAAACCATGCTTGGCAACCACACAATGCAAATCAACAACGACCTATACCAAGAGGCAACTTACCCCTATTATTACCCTCACCTGACAACAACCAGGAGAGGAACAAAGCCTAAACCCCATTCATTAAAAAGATGGGGCCAGCCGAAATTCAGTTTAGGAGGGAAAAGGGGTTATGCTTCACATGTGATGAGAAGTATACTTTTAATCACAGGTGCCCCAATTGCCACTCGATGATTTTACAAACTGAGGACAATGTGGAATCTGAAGAACAAGAGCAATAGCAAACAACTCAAGAAACAAGTGAGGATGACAACACTGAAATTATCCAATAACTGTCCTTAAATGCATTAAATGGGGACAGGGGTGTCAAGGACATTCGATTCACAGCAAGCATCAATTGGAAGCCTATTCAATTATTCATAGATGGGGGGAGCTCAAATAATTTTTTGCAACCAAGGTTAGCAAAATTCCTAAAGGTCCCTGTGCAGAAATAAGCCAAAATGCAGGGTAATAGTTGGCAATGGCAAAACCCTTGAGTCAGAGGGATTTATTCAGGACCTAGAACTACAGGTGCAAGGCCAAACATTGCACTTACAAGTCTAATTATTGGCTGTTGCTAGTGCAGAATTAGTACTGGGTACTTCTTGGCTAGCAAAATTGGGAGATCACATAGTCAATTATGAAATACAAAAACTGCAATTTGTATGGGAAGGCAACAAAATGGAGAACCAGGGTAAGAGAGTAAATCAGCCACAGCCAGCTCAACTACATCAAATTAAAAGACTGCAACAGATTGATGCCATAGCAGAAATGTTTACAATTCAGCTATAGGAAGCTAATTCAAGGAATAATGAATGGCTACAATTACCATAGAATATGGAGCCAGAAATGAAACTCATATTACAGTCTCACAAGCAAGTTTTCAGCATTCCTCAAGGGTTGCCACCTCCTAGGAGTCATGACCACAACATTACACTACAAGAAGGAGTGAACCCTGTCAAAGTCAGCCCTACAGGTACCCCCATAGTTAGAAACAACAAATTGAAGAAATGGTTAAGGAGATGCTTAGGGAAGGGATCATCAAACCAAGTAAGAGTCCCTTCTCCTCACCTGTGCTATTAGTAAAAAAAAGGATGGTACATGGCTGTTTTGCACGGACTATAGAGCACTCAATGCTATAACTGTCAAGGATAGTTTTCCTATACCAACTGTGGATGAGTTAATTGATGAACTACATGGTGCAACTTTCTTTTCAAAATTGGATTTGAGGGTTGGCTATCGTCAAATCAGAATTTCACCAACAGATACACATAAGACAACATTTAGAACACGCCAAGGTCATTATGAATGGCTAGTAATGCCATTTGGCTTGTCTAATGCCCCTGCAACATTTCAATGCCTCATGAATAAGATATTCCAACATGTATTGAGATGTTTTGGTATTCTTCGATGATATCCTAATATACAGTTCTAATTGGCAACAACATTTAGCACATGTCCAAGCAGTATTACAACTGTTGTTAAAGGAAAAGCTATTTGCCAAATTGTCTAAATGTGATTTTGGCAAACCAGAAATTGAATATTTAGGGCATGTCATATCTAAAGAAGAGGTGGCAATGGATAAGGCAAAAATAGAGGTTGTGCTACAATGGCCTCAACCACATAACCTGAAGCAATTGAGGGGATTCCTGGGCCTATCGGGATATTATAGAAGGTTTGTCAAGGGATATGCAACTATAACTGCAGCATTAACTAATTTACTAAAGAAGGATGCATTTCAGTGGGATGAGAAAGTTGAGAAGGCATTCTAGCAACTCAAAGTGGCTTTAACTACAGCACCAGTGCTAGCTTTACCAGATTTTAACAAGCAATTCACCTTGGAAACTGAAGCCTCAGGTAGTAGCATAGGGTTCGTGCTAAATCAAGGTAACCAACCAGTTGCATATTTCTCAAAAAAAAAAACTATGCTCAACAATGCAAAAGAATCAGCTTATGTGAGAGAATTGTATGCCATAACTGAGTCCCTAGCTAAATTTAGACACTACCTTCTTGGCCATCAATTCATCTTAAAAACGGATCACAAGAGCTTGAAATCTACCCTGGAACAAAACCTCCACACCCCTGAACAACAGGCCTGGCTGTACAAGCTATGAAACACCCTAGCTAACTATTTACGCGTACGTCGCAAACAATGCTCACTAGGTTGTTATCTGCTTTGGTGGGGATTACTTAGTCCCGTGTATATATGTCAGAAAATATGGTTACTCAAAATATGGACCAATTTGCAACTTTCTTTATACGTTACATAGCGTAAATTAGGAGCATTTATAGCGTCGGAGTATATATGGCGAGTGGAAATATAACATCTTTAACTGTAAATAAAGGCATAACTAATATAGGCAAGGATAACAAACAACGGTCCATCATACATTCATCAGCAATGCATAAATAGTATTATAAGTATTAAGTACAAATATCACATAGAAGTACAAGTACACATGTATCATCTACTAGCTAATCGTCTGATCTTCAGCTGTCTTCCCTTGGGAGGGTTCTTTCTCTTGCAGCTCCTCTCTT
>QANU01037179.1:13119-24681 GCA_003254905.1 Nissolia schottii | reverse complement strand
GGATTTTAGGGAGATGAGACTTGGTTTTGTGAAGCTTGGAGACAAGGTGAGGAGGCTCAAATATTTTTGAAAGCCAAAGAAGTGTGCTATGGCTTGCTTTGGTGTGTTTTTTAAGAAGTATGGTGAGGATGAAATCCTCCTCCAAGAGCTGGAAGCTCCCACGGTTTTTGGCCAGAATTTTGAGGGAAAAATGAGTTTAATAGTCAACATAGGTGATGTGATGAAGTATGGTGGTGATGGTAAGTATGGCATGGTGATGGTAAGTGTGGAAGCTTAAATTACGGAACATGTTTGTTGACTAAAAATTCTGAAAATTCAGCAAGTGTTGGCCATGCTTTTGGGCTGGAATTTAGTGGGAATTTGTCACTTAAAATGTTGTTAGTGATATTGTTTGGAAGTGTAAAAGTGTGTGGTTTGCCTTGATAAATTTTGGAGTGGCTAAGCTTAATTTTTGGGGTCAATTTAATTAGAATTTTGGGGAAGGAGTCACGGTTTTGGTGGCTGAATGGTGGGGGAACTTAATTGATTTTTAGAATAAAGAAAATGTGGTGAATAGTGTAAGGCATGGGCTTAGGTATGGGTCGGTATGGGCATGTGTAAGGAAGGTATGGTGATGAGATGTTTAGAAGCTTAATTTAGGGGATATTTTTGACCCAAAATTTCTTAAAAAATGTGCAGCCCTTCTCCTTGCAGCTGCTGAGATTTTATTTTCTCCCGGTCCCGGTTCGCTCGTGTTTTATCGCTCGCAGTCTCGGTGCGTCACGCACGGTCGTCCGAAAAATATTCCGTTTGAACCGTTGCGATCCTCAAATTCCCACCTACCTAAGGGTATTAATGTTTGAAGGTGTTTGTCAATTTTTCTCCGGGAGATATTCTCACGGACACCTTTTGTGCGTCGGAAAATTTCGTCGGCGAACAGCGGCTTTTCGGCTGTCTGCAGAACTTCCTACAGCGACACGTTTTATTTCCTAAGGATATTCTGCCTAAAAATTTCCCATCTCTATTTTCTAATCTTGGTTAGAAAATTAATTTTAATAATTACGTTTACGATTATTTCTCTAAGAAAAATCGGGACGTTACAACAGGCGTCCCGGTGCTTGACGGACACCTGTAATTTACGCTTTCACCCTTTAAAAGAGTTCGCAACCGATCTTATTATGCGAAATCTTTGCTAAGGGAAAACTGGGATGTTACAAGCTAATTGGATTTGATTTTATAATACAATACAAGCCTGGAAATGAGAATATACCAACAGATGCACTGTCAAGATCATTCTACATGGCATGGTCATCTGCAGCCAACAATTAGGTGCAATTGTTGAAAACAGAATTGCATCAGGATGAGGAGACAAGGAGGATATGTGAAGAGCTGCAGGTAGGACAAGGAAAACATGGGCCTTTCTCTCTATAGTAGGGCATTTTGTTCTGTAACGACAGGATAGTGATATCAAGAACTTCAGGTCTGAAAACAGAAATCCTTAAAGAATTCCATGATTCATTGCAGGGTGGACACTCGGGTATTGCTAGAACAGCAGCAAGAATAACCTCCCAATTCTACGGGCATGGCATGCACAAGGAGATCAAACAATATGTCCTACATTGCCCTATTGTCAACAAGCCAAGTCAGCAACAACCATACCTGCAGGGCTACTACAGCCTCTGCCTATTCCAACTCAAGTCTGGGAGGACATCTCAATGGATTCCATTACAGGTCTTCCAAACTCTCATGGTTACAATGTGATCTTAGTGGTGATAGACAGACTAACAAAATTTGCTCATTTCATTGCCCTAAAGAAAGACTACAATAGCAACAGTGTAGCAGAAGCCTTTTTGGCTCAGATAGTAAAACTACATGGAATGCCAAATTCCATTGTGTCAGACAGAGATAAAGTGTTTATCAGCAACTTTTGGCAAAGGTTATTTCAGTTACAAGGCACAAAACTTAGCAAGAGCTCAGCATATCATCCATAAATAGATGGGCAAACAGAAAATTTGAACAAACTAGTGGAAATGTATCTAAGGTGCTACACATTCAATAACCCCAATAGGTGGTTCAAGCTGCTGCCATGGGCTAAGTATTGGTACAATACCAGTTTCCACAGCAGCATAGCTATGACTCCCTTCCAAGCACTTTATGGAAGAGAACCCCCAAAGCTAGTGAAGTATGAAGTACAGCAAGCAGACCATGTGGATTTACAAGTCATGCTAGCCAAGAGGGATAAGCTGCTACAGCAACTAAAGGGGAATCTTACCAAAGCACAAGTCCATATGAAAACCAAGGCAGATAGAAAAAGAAGAGAGGTGCAGATTGAAATAGGTGAATTGGTGCTAGTAAAATTGCAGCCGTATAGACAACAATTCATTGCTCTAAGAAGGAATCAAAAATTGGGCATGAGGTTCTTTGGACCATTCAAAGTAATTGCAAAAATCGGCAAGGTGGCTTACCAGGTTGAACTACCCCCTACAGCAAGAATCCACAATGTTTTCCACGTATCACAGTTGAAGAAATTCCAGGGCCCGTACGTTCCTCCATACCTGCCATTACCTTTACAAACAACAGAGACCAACCCAATCCTTCAACCACAAGCAATTTTACAATAAAGAAAAATTCAGTAAGGGAGCAAGGAAGCTCACCAGGTGTTAGTCAAATGGCAGAGGATTCCAGAGACCGAAGCCACTTGGGAAGATATAGAGGTAATGAGAGACAACTACCCTTTATTCAACCTTGAGGACAAGGTTGGTTTTAAAGGGGAAGGCTATGTAACGGCTAGAAGGGACATGATGGGCATTCAATAGAAAAGCGAGGGTAGTGGGGTAATTGAGCTCACTAGCACAATCAGGCCACAACAGAACACAGCTCAGCAAAGCAAAACTGTTGGAAGCCAGTGCCACGTGCCATCCGATCTGCAAACAGGGGAATGATGCAGGGGTGAGAGAGCTAGGCGCCCAAGCACAAAGTTGGAGGGATTCATCACTGAGGGGATTATGAGTGAAGTGAGCCTTCTTTCCTTCTGTGATTATCTCTCTAACTCACCCCAATTTCTGACACACTCCTCCCTGTCTTTCAGGTGCGGCGTGTCAACGACGCGGCGGCAACGAGCGCAACCAGGACCGATAGTCCTTTATCCCCCTTGGGTGCGCTCACTGGGGAGGCTATTGGGTCTGGTGATCGGGAGCTGTAGGCCTCTGTGCTCCGAGAAGCCATTTGAATTCTGCTATTACTCTTACTCTGTTTTCCTTAATTTCTGCGAGAACTCTGTTCATTGGTGTAGTGAATTTTCCTTCTAAGTGCTGTAATTCGACTTGGCAAATCAAGTTCAGTGAACCATTCCAGTAGCAGTATCGTTACATACTCTGACCACTGTCCGCTACCATCGCCCAACAATCATCCACCGCCAACCAGTCCCACCGGCAGCCAATCGGCCCCCAACGCCTTCCTCTCTTGCACATGCCTCTTGTTTCTGATCTCTTTCCCTTTCTCTCAAATTCTCACTCTCCCACTTTCTCAGATCTCCTCCTACCACACCACACCTTCACCCTAGCGCCACCATCACCTCTAGCACAACCACCACTTGGAATCATCGCCTATGACCCCAAAGGTATTACCCTTGCCGTCGCCACCAACCCTCAGTTTCGCCATGCGACTTCGAGCAACCTTCCTTGGTTCCGCCACATGACTTACAGCCAAATCATCACAACAAGCGCCCAAATCCGCTCGTTCCACACATCATTTCACCAACGTGTCGACCATCCATATTTGCTCTAAGGTTTGTCTATGTAGAGGTTTTTTTTTTCCTCTATTTGTTTTTAGGATATTTTTTTTTTCTTGCTGAGAACCTAATGCTTTTTGGGATTCAATCATATGATTGAAGTTTGTAAACATCTTTTGATTTTAGATCTCGGTTTCTTTTTTGTTGTTTCTGGGGCTTTGGAAGAGAGGGACGACAACGATGCATAGGGGAGCCGCCACTATTAGTTTCGATGGTATCGGTGTCACGACTAGTATTATGGCAGTAAGGGGGAGATAACTAATAGAGGTGGCAAAGAAGAAGACTATTTTGTTATAGTGACAATGAGAAAAATTATAAAAATAAGAAAAGACAAAAATAATAAATCAAGTCAAAATATTATTAAAATATAAATCTAAATTATCATATAATAAATTTTTGAAAGCAGCCTTAATCGTTGATTATGATTTGGATGATTCATATTTAGGGACCAATTTATTCCTTAACTGAGCAACATCCAGATTAGTTGATCCACCCAAGTCATACTCAAGCCAAATAAAAATATCAAAATTCTAATTGGATCCACCCAAGTCGCACAGCACACGTCCAGTTCAACAAGGTTCGAATCATCCAAACACACGCACACACACACACACTCGCATCGGAATCCGATCACCGGGGAGCAACCGCACACGGCGGCGAAGAAACTTGCACAACGTTCGAGAGTCGGTTATCATGGAGTCGCTGCAAATCCTACCTCCACCTTCTCGCCTCTCTCCCTCCGCGCTCTCCTTCCTAGACCGCAGGTTCAACACCAAACGCGCCCTTTCAGGAGCCCCGAGTCTCGTCGCCGAGCTCGAAACTCAGTGCTCCGAGTTGGATCGGTCCCTGGCCGATTTGACTCGGCGGCTTGGAGCAGGTCTTGCTGCTTACGCCTCGTTCTCTGGTGAAATCCACGGGCTCTTCGGCGACATGAACGACCGTCTGAACGCCCTCGCCTCCACTTGCTCTTTCTGCGTTGTGCCAGGTTCATTTCGCGCTTCGATCCAATGAATTTTTTGTTTGTTTTGTTAATGTAGGGTTTTGTGGTGTTTTAGAGTTGAGAAATTGAATTGGTTTTTTGTTGAAGATGGAGGAAGAGGCGATGGGGATGATAGCAATGGAGGGAAGGGTTTCAGAGAGGAACTTTCGGCTTTGGCGAAGGAAGTGGCTAGGTTGGAGACTGTTCGTGTGTATGCAGGTTGGTTATTATTATAATTATTAATTTTTAAAGGTTTTATTTATTTTCATGATTTGGTTTTTGAATTGTGAAAAGCGTTGACATTTTGGGATGAATTGCAAAATTATGTTTTTGTTGAACTGTTTGTGTTTTGGTGATTGTTACTCGGCATCATTTTGTAGTGATTATCAAGATCTTTTGGTGTGGTTAGGTTTGATTTCTTAGATATTACATTTTCTGTTAGAATAATGCCTACATACACACACTTTACAGCTAGTCCAACTTTGTTTTTCTGCGTATTTACGTTCTGATTATGCTACTTGCCTAGATGTGAGAGATGTTATGTGAGGAATTTACTAGTGTGTAGCATTTTCCTTTTTTTTGTCTATGTTGTTAGTTTATTCAAACTCTCTTGTGTTCTGATTGTAAAGAAATATTTTTTATTTTCAATTATGGTTACTGTACTGTGTTGAATTTGATTTCTTAGGCATTATCTGTATGTAAATGTTAGTTTCTTAAAGCTGCCTTGTGTATCTTCCAGAGACAGCACTGAAACTTGATACTTTGGTTGGTGATATTGAAGATGCCGTATTGTATCCCAGGAGCAAAACCCTGAGAAAGCATTCTTCTAATCAGAATTCAGAAGTGAGCAAACTTTCATAATATGGACCAGATAATATTGGGAACTCTAGCATCGTTACATTCCTTAACGTATCCTAATGTTGCAGGAAATGCGTTTGGTCGCTATTAAAACACTTAAACTGACGGAAGAAATATTAACTTCTATTGCAAAGACACACCCTCAGTGGAAGCATCTTGTATCAGCTGTTGATCATCGAGTAGATCGAGCTCTGGCCATTTTAAGGCCCCAGGCAATTGCTGATCATCGGGCACTTCTTGCTTCGCTTGGATGGCCCCCACCCCTTTCTGCTTTAACCACCTCGTATTTGGATGCTAGGTCTGCTAATCAAGTATTGAATCCTCTACTGACTATCCAAGCAGATCTTAAACTTAAGTACTCTGAGAATTTTCTAGCTTTGTGCAACCTACAGGAGTTGCAAAGGCAAAGGAAAGGTAGGCAGCTCAAGGGCCACGATAGGGAGGTCGCTCTACGACAACCACTTTGGGTAATTGAAGAGCTTGTGAATCCCCTATCATTGGCTTCCCAGCGACATTTCTCAAAATGGGTTGATAAACCAGAATTTATTTTTACTCTTGTATATAAGATCACAAGGGATTATGTTGATTCCATAGATGAAATGTTGCAGCCATTGGTTGATGAAGCAAAGGTAGTTGGCTATAGTTGCAGAGAAGAATGGATCTCGGGAATGGTTACCTCCTTATCAATATACTTGGCAAAAGAAATTTTCCCTAGTTATATTAGTCAACTAGAAGAGGAGAGTGTTACAGGTATTCAATCATCTGCTAGAATATCGTGGCTGCATCTTATTGACTTGATGATAGTTTTTGACAAAAGGATTAAGTCTTTGGTTGAGCATTCTGGGATTTTGCTATCCTTTGATGATGATGATGTGATGCAGAAAATATCTTCTCTATCTGTATTTTGTGATCGACCAGACTGGCTTGATCTGTGGGCAGAAATAGAACTAGGTGATGCCCAAGATAAGTTGAAACCTGACATTGAAGATGAGAATAATTGGAGAAAGAAAGTTGAAGGTGTAGCTCTTTCGTCGTGTACTGATGATCACAGGTCTCCTCTGGTTTCGAGTGCCTTTCTTCGCCATCTAGCAGCTGTTATTGATCGTTGTCGATCATTGCCTAGGGTTACTTTGAGGTTAAGATTTCTCAGATTAGCAGGTCTGCCTATTGTAAGGAAATTTTTTGATTCCATACTTATCCGCTGCCAAGAGGCTGAAGGATTGACTGCCTTAACTGATGATGATGCTGTAATTAAAGTTGCCATTTCCATCAATGCTGCTCATTACTTTCAATCTGTTTTAAAGGAATGGTCTGAGGATGTCTTTTTCCTTGAGATGGGGATGGATCTTAATGATGAAGCTGAATCGCTATATAATGCAAATAGATATGGCGAAGGGCTGCCAGAGAGTTCAAGAAAGGGTATCTTGGACGATGAGATCAAAATGTTTGAAGAGTTCAGAACAGAGTGGACTGGAAAGATATCTCTAGTTATTTTAAGAGGATTTGATGCTCGATCTCGAGATTACGTGAAGAACAAGAGGCAGTGGCAAAAGGTTGAAGAAGGATGGACTGTGTCCAAGACACTTGTAGAGGCCCTAGATTATCTGCAAGGTAAAATGTCAGTGGTAGAAGTAGGTTTGAACAGTAGGGATTTTGTTGGAGTGTGGAGAAGTTTGGCACTGGGAATTGATCTATTAATTTTTAATGGTATTCTTATGAGCAATGTAAAATTTCATAATGGCGGTGTAGAAAGATTCGGTAGTGACTTGGACGTTTTATTTGGGGTATTTGGGGAATGGTGTTTAAGACCAGAAGGTTTTTTCCCAAAAGTAAGTGAAGGTCTTAAGTTGTTGAGGATGGATGAAAACAGAGTGCAAGAATGCATGGCAGGGGGCAAGAGATGGTTGAAGGAGAATGGGATCAGGCATTTGAGTGTAACTGAAGCAGAAAAGATTGTTAAAAGTAGGGTGTTCACAGGTTGAAGATTTTGGCTTTGCTGTTTTGCACCAGCACAGCAGAAATAGCATAAGGACGTGTGAAGATCTAGACTAGATGGAGAGTTTCGTGGTTTATATGACTGTGTAGACCATCGGAAATAATTCAATTTTGCATAGTTTGCAATAAAATTTATTTTTCATTTAGAATACTCTCAGCCATATGTACCCCAAAAAAAAGGAACAATACTCCTACTCTCAGCCATTGCATTGAGGCAAGATTGATATTTAATATTTCTAGATGCTGAAACTTATTATACTGTAAATTTACAACGAGAACGATTCTTCCTATTCCTATAATTTGTCATTTTAATTTTGAGATGAAAAGGGTATTTTGTGTTATTCAGCTTATTGAATGGATGCCTGTTTTCTTTTCACATTAGTTGTTCTTTAAAACATCTCTGGTATCAGGCAACGTGACTAGGGGTGGCAAATGGGCTAGCCCACCCTTGCTAAGCATAGCCCCACATTGGCTAAGGCTAAAAAGCCCACATTCATAAAAGCAACAGGGCCTAAAAGCTCACTGGACCTAGTGGGCTTGGGCCAACTCCTTTTAAAAATATTTTTTTCTTTTTTAAAAGCCCATCTGTGGTTTTAAACTAGCCTATGGGTCAACACCTTTAAAAAAATTAAAATTTTTAAAGTTTTTGCGAGTGTAAAACATGTGGGCCAAGGCAATTCCATAGACTACCTACCTTTTTTTCTCTTTCTTAGCTACGACTAACATATGGGCTAGCGCACTTAATATTGTTTAATTTTAAAAATAGATTATCCCTTATCTTGCCCCGCATGTGGCCACTTATTTTTTCCTCACTTTTCTAGATGGGCTAAGGCCAACCATGGATCCATAAAGAATCCACTTAAAATTTAATTTGTCAAATTAAGTGCATATTGTGATTTTAATGTTTATCAAACAATTCAAAAAGAGAACATATAGTAACTTCAACTACACAACCATAACAATTTTTTTATTCAAAAGCCTAAAAACCAATATTGAAAACTAAATGTGATATCTTCATCCTCATCTTCATCTTCACCAATCACATTGAACTTTTCCCATGATGGTTCATTAGAAAGCATGTTGCAACATCTTCATCTAACAGTTAACCAAGTAAAAACAATTAAAAAGTCAATCAAAATTAATTAACAATCAATGAAAATGACGTGCAACAAATCAAGAGATTACCATCAAGGACTGGAACAAAGTCATGTGACCAATTCCTAGTGCATATATGCATTTGGACATTCTCTGAAAGTGTAGAGCTTCTATAGTTCCATCCACCAATACAGATTGAAGATGGAAAAGGAGGGAATAAGCAACTCAGTTTAGCAAATTTCACATCAAAGCATATAACAAACATGTAATGACAAAAAGAAAAGGAAATTCGTGCACTGCAGATTAAGAATATATAGACTTAGACCTCAGATTAGCTTAAAAAAGAATTGATAGTCAGGCAACAAGCGAGTTTATCTTACCACTAACAAGGGGCTTAGTGGGCTGTAGCTTAACAAGCCCAATTATCTATATGGGTATCTACGGCGCTGGGCTAGCCCATGGGTTGGGGACCAAATTGAGACCTCTATCCGTGACTGCATTTTCCCAGTTGATTTTGTCGTTACAATTCTTTGGAAGTTTGAAGTCAATTCTATTACTTTATTTTTTTCGGGTTTTGAGGTCAGTTATATTACATTGGAAACTTTTGGAATGTCTTTTTTCACTAACTGCCCATGAAACAACCTTTTGATTTAGAGAGTTTTAAATTTTGTCAACCCCGAACCGAACCAACCTTTGGATTTTGTCAAAAGAGATGCTATGAACCCAAACCAATTCAGATAAATTAAAATTGTTTGATTTGAAGTTATTTTTACCCAGATCCAATCTAACCCAACCTAGTCATACCTCTAGAAAATAGACACAGAAAAGTAAAAAAGAAATGGCTCAACCTCAGCTTGTGCTTTGCTTAGTTCCCCAGTTTCGAGGACGCTTCTAATATTCCCTCTGACATTTTGATACACTATGCCCTTATCTTGCTTTATCACAATCTCTTATTGTTTACTGATACAGAGACCAGAGACTAAAAAATATGTCGGTACCAAATTTCGGGGTTTGTACCTGTACATGATTTTTAAAGATAGGTATTACAATAACATGGACCGAAAGATAAGTGGGTGAAAATTTTGAAATTGTCAAGACTTTAAGATTCAAATATTAAAAAAAAAAAGGGGTATCAAAACCTAAAATTGCCAAAATAAGAGGCGATTTCAGGTCCAACAACAGGTGCAGGCGCAAGAGATTCTAAGGAGGAGCAGGCACAAAGATTCCCAAGGAGCAGGTTCTGAAATCGCTGGGTCAGTGGCCATTTAAGCCTACTCCCTTGACCCTTGACCCTTGACCACAATGTTGTTTCCCAGTTTCCCAATAAGCAACAACAACTTTTTATTTATTTTTTTGTAAAAAAATGGAGGGAAGCTAACTATAAGTATAGCTTCAGCCCCTTCTACCTCTGTTCATCCAACAGCATTCCTACTCCATCAACATCACATTGCTTCAATTTTTTTTCCTGATACATTTTTAATCATTAGTAGTTTTAAAACAAATTACTGAATATGGGATTTGTATTTAAAATTATTATTATTCATGTTATATTTTGTTTTATTTTTTTTAATTGCGTCAATAAAAAGTAAGACACAAAATATGTTCTACATCTGTCTTACTATTAGGATCCTATATACCAGAAACATGTGCTTACTTTGACATTTAAAAAATTTATCGTTAACTACTTGTAATTTGTTTATTTTTTTTAAGTATGTCGTTAAAAAGTGAGATATAAAAGAATGCTCTGCACTTGTCTTACTATTAGGATCATGTGTACTAGAAGCGTTCACTTAATTTGACATTTAAGAAAACCTATTGATCCTATAGTTTATTTTTTAATGTTCATTTTATTATTACATGAAGGGCAAGTGTTACGACCTAGGAACAAGATTATTGATCCATCGAATCCCCTTATACGACCCTATGAAGAAACCGCTAGTTTGCATCAGGTAACTTTGTGTAACGACCCCATAAATCATCACCAATACACAAGGGACTAGTTTCCTTATGAAAGCCTCCTAACGTGCTAATCATGAAAAACGCATGGCTTTTATAAATAAAGAGGAAACTTTTTTAATAAAACTAAACATCATAATATAAATAAGATAAGATCATTTAGATGATACAAAATTAAATAATAAAAAATATGCTACACTCTGCTTGTATTCCAATGGAGCACTTTATAGACAGACATGAATATAAATTATCCTAATACTGAAATAACTAAAGAATACTTCACGGCAACGTGAAGCTCACCAAGAGTCCAAACTACTGAGATTTATTGAACGAGCATTGTGTCTTCGTCAATGGTATCTAAAAAAGGTTGATCAGGACGACAATATGAGACAAATCGTAACCATGACATAAATGCAATATATAATATATATCAAGCATAAAACATTTATATGATAATAGATAATGCGTAAAAGCATTTGAAAACATAATTCAGTTGAGAATTCTATAGATAAACGTTCCGAGTATTACAGTTTTGCTTATGATGCATTATTTTTGATGCACTACCCAAGAATTTAGGCTACGATAGTTGGGGATACACTACCTAAGACCATAGATTCCTGATAGTTAGTCTTGACGCACTACGCAAGTATCTAGGCCACAACAGTTGGGGATACACTATCTGAGTCCATAGGTTCTTGATAGTTAGTTCTAATTCTACATGATAATGACACTAGGCATCACAAGCTGCCATGTCCGGGCTTTACGATCTTGCCCTAAATCTAAATGAATCCTATTCTACTTTACGATCGTACAAGGTATACCAGGGCCAACGTAGGTTGTCACTGACTTACAATTCTATCCTAGATATAACTCCCATGAAAGCAGTTTAAATACATAACATAACATGATC
>QANU01037179.1:0-12658 GCA_003254905.1 Nissolia schottii | reverse complement strand
TGGCTCGGAAGAACAAAATGAAAAGAAAGAAAGTAAAGAAAGTATAAGTATATAATAAGGTATGTCTGTGTAGTCGTCAAGAGAATGCTCGAGACAGCCTATGTATATACGCGAAGTATAGACAATGAGCACGAGAACTTAGATAAGAAAGACTAGTTCCCCTGATCACCTAGTAACATAGATAAAGCTGTTCAGGATCGGCCAAGATAATAATCAGTAGGATTTTAGTATGCATGCTCACTTAGAGATCTCCTGAATGGCCGGGAGAATAACCGAGTAAATGAACTTGTGTTAGTGCTAAGGAATCCCACTGAGGACCAAGTATTCTCACCCCCACCCCCTCGGTTATGGATCCCGCAGGTGTGCAGAGCGAACGGATTGACCCGAGGGACGTCTGGTAGACAACAGAGGACTGCAGCAGATCAAAGCCAAGGCAAAGGAATGACAGTGACATTAGGATGATATATGTATCGTCTTTTGACTATGACTTTTATATGTTTTGTGTAAATATTTATTACTATGGCTATGTGTCATTATGCTTTGGGACCTTGGTTGTAATTATATCTATATACACACACTCTCCATATTCTACTGCGGTTATTAGCGATTGTTGTGATATATTCTGTTAATCACGCACGGCTCCTAGTTTATAAATTGATAAAGCATGCAAACGATTTTGAAAGTGGTCCATATTTTTGCGTATAAGATATTTGCAAAAGTAAAAGTACAGGCTGAAGGTAACCCGACATAACGGTTAACAACCCTGTGAGCATTGCTTGCTACCATGGGAGTGGGCAGTTAGAAGGGGTGTTACATCTAACATCGTGGAAAAACGTGCGTGCACATAACATAACATGATTGAGATGGACATGCATGAATCTATAACATAGTGGCACATAATTGTAACATCTCGTTTTTCCCTTAGTAAAGAATTCAGAAAATAAATATAGAATAATTCTCAAATCAAGTTAGGAAGGTTAGGATGGGAATTCTGAGGCTAAAAACCTTTGAGGAACATAGGGTTGGACGTCGCGTGAAATTCCGTAGAAAGCAGAATAGTGATTCTCTGCCGTTGGAAATTACTGACGCATCAAAGGTATCTGTGAAGAATACTCCTCCGGAGAAAAATTCACACATGCCTTTAAGTAACCTTAGTCTTATTTTAAGGGAAATTAGGGGATCGCGACGGTATGATCAGAATATTTTTTGGACGACCGTATGCGACGCACCGGGACAACGAGCGATCAAACACGAGCAAAACGAGACTGGGAGACACAAAATCTAATTTTCCCCACGTTATCAGATTTCTAGAAAAATAATAAAAAATCGGGTTACTATTCATTGATTTGACTCCTTAATTATCTAATTAATTAATTAATTAAGTAATGAAATTAAAAAGGGCAAAATAGTAAATTTTCCAAGGGGTAAAAGGGTAATTTTGGGGGGAAGATTTTTGGCTATAAATAGCCACTCCCATTCAGAAAATTTTCATAAGAAATCCCCTCTGGAACTAACTGAAACTCTGCTCGTGTGCGCTGCGGTTACGCCTCCCGGAGACCGACAGAAGCTCGGACGACGCTTGGTGCTTAGAGGACTACTCTCCCCCACCTTCTTCATCATCCAACAAGCTCTAAGGAAGTGGTTAACTTAGGCTATCCACCTCCTTGGTGTTCTTGAATGCTTATGTGATAATATGTTTGCATGTGAATGTTGTTGGTGTTTTAGAATGTTTGGTTAGCATTGGTTGTGCATGGATAGGTTTAGGATGATTCTAGGTGCTGAGTGATGGATGGAATGATGTGTTGATGAACCTTGGAAAGATTGAAAATGGTTGGAAAGAAAGATAGCAAAATATGGGGAAGCTCTCGGGTTGCAGGTTCAGAACGCTCCAGGGCGCTGAGCGGCCTGAACTATTTCTGTGCCCTAGCCCGAGAAGGATACATGGTGAAGTGAGTCAGGTGCAGGGCACTGAGCGGCATTCCAGAGCGCTGAGCGGTCTGTGACCTGGACGCCACGTCAGTGGATAAGGATGGTTCAGAACCTGAGGGAGCTCAGGGAGGCGCTGAGCGGTCACTCATGGCGTTGAGCGGCCAAGGGTGTTGAGCCGCTATGGGCGCTGAGCGGGGATGCATGGCGCTGAGCGGCCTGAGACCCCTAGGGTTCTAACTAGACTTGTCCAAAAGAAAAGCAGTTTATAATCAGCCAAGGGACCCACACCATCCCACCTACATTGCTCTACTACCTAAGAATGAGAACATAGGGAAAAAATAGCGAAGTTATTCAGTGCATGCACCATGAGGAACGGTTGCCGTCAGGTTTAGGGAAACTATAGACCACTAGAGTTAATTGACGGAATGTCTAAAGATGATAATTGAATATAGGAAACCAGTAAATTCTTAAGAAGGCCTGACCACCCAGGGTCGGTGTACCTTGAACGCGTTGAAACCCGGTAAGAGAGAAAAAAAAAGTAAGGAAAAAAACAACGCTTGAGCTTTTACGTCATGACGTTCAAAAGACTAGTAATATGTCCTTGAAGGTTGGACGTCTAAGAGAAAGAAAGAAAAATATGCCCCCAGACGTGGCATCAGAAAAGCACACCCCCAGCAGTGGTGTGACCTACGCCCCCAGACGTGGACAAAGAAAGAGAAGAGAGATTGTCCCCCAGACGTGGACAAACGAGCCCTCATTTGCCAGTCCTACCATCAGGGTACACTCCCGCCATTCTATCAGCTGAATGGTTGTAAGCGTGTTATGGCTGTATGGGATGACGATCCCGCAATCAACAAGGGAGTGAGGGTACCCAGTAACGAAAAGGACGCAGCTATAGTCACGTAAGAGAACCCCGACCCCTCATGCATGATACTGGTTGATAATTGTATATGTGTATGACTATAAATATATCAAGTAAACCGTCCATTAGACACACACGAGACGGTCTAAGTATAATGCGAGTCAAGGTAACAAGCGCGAATGCATAGGTAAGTACAGATTAGAGATCCCAATCACCCAGTAACCAGATAAAGCTGCTCAAGATCCTAGGAAAGATAATAACCTGTAGGAAGTCTAGATGTATGAACACTTAGCGATCTCCTAAGTGGCCTGAAGCATAATCGAGTAAACCAGACCCCACCAGTCGATAGGTATTCACTGAGGTTTCTCACCCCACTCATTTATGACTTTAGTTGAGTACGATGAGCCGGCCGCCGAAGAAGCGGAAGGTTCTCCGCACCAAGATTAGGCACAGAGACCCGGAGACAGGGGAAGAGGCGGAGATATGGACGTTCTTCATTGTGGATTGCTCCGACCCTTTAAGAGTAGCCCTAACTGCTCCCGTGGTACCTGGATCATCAGCTGACGATCCCATCCTCATTAACATCGGCGCAGAGTAGCCTCCACCATATGAGAAAGATGTGGAGATAGACCCCAACTCGTGGCCGCCACGACCTCCACGGTAGCTCTACCTTCGAGGGGCCAGGAAATGAGTGTCTTTTACCTACCGTCTACAATTTGCACCCCGCGCTCATGACGCCAAGGCAGGCCCATCCACAGTGCACCAGGACTTGGCCGAAACCCCGGAGACACCCCGCAGCCAACGCAAATCATCTCACTGAGGACGACCCCATGAACGAAGACTCCCAGAGGAGGAAGACAGCGAGGATGAGGAGGATGAGGAAGAGGAGGACTCGAACCCCGATGAGTGACATTAGTGCACCCCGACTGGTTCACATCTCCCTTGACCTTGTTGCCAGCCTCCTGTTGCTGCCTTTTTGTAGTCTATGGGTATATAGAGATGCTAACAAATATATAGTATGTAGTGTTGACTATTATGCCAATATATGTGTGGACTTGTATGAACAACTGAAAATGTATGTTTGTAATTAAAGTGTAAACTAATGACTCGTGGACCCACTACTGTGTTCTTACCGTATGTGTGTTTACTCACCGTACTATCTTTCAGTCATTCATATCTACCGAGCGTAAGCTATAACTCTCATGCCCATGGCTTTACATTGAAACTTAAAAGTAACTTGTGTTAAAAAAAAACAGGGTCCATATTTTAAGATAACATAACTACTTTCCTCCACTAGCTGAGGACTATGAGTATTCCCACACGACGAATAACAACCTAGCGGACGCAGATTATGACTTAAGCATAAGTCGCTAACCTGGGGTGTTACAATAATCATACATGAAATCACACATAACCATACATGAGCATACACAAGCATACATGACATATGATTGACATGAGGGAGGTTAACATGGAATACGTGACAGAAATATACCTAACGGTGTGATGTTCACTGGCTGTTCATTCTGACGTGTCAAGCAATAGAGACGCGGGATGCCTCTGCCACCACTATTCCTATTAGCGGTTGCTAGCTAGTGCATCTGAACTGATGCGTTTGGTTGTACTGACCCTTGACTAGACTCTCCAATGAGACACAGACAATCCCTCTTGAAGGGATCATTAGTCCCACAACTATAACATGCCCTGGTACCCTTCTTGCACACTCCAGAATGTGGCTTACCACAAGTTTGGCACCATGGACCTGTGTACCCTGTCTTTCCTGAGTTCTGTTTACTATCCTACTGGCTGGACCTCGACTGTGATTGAGTTACTAGCGGACGCATGAGAATGGACTCTGAGAAGGCAACCCTTACCAATGGTAGTACCTGTTGACTGTGCTGCTCTTGACTCTTGAAACTACCGAAGAAAGAGGCCTGCAAGTTGGTCTTCTTCCTAGACGAGGGAACTCCACTTCCCTCAGTCAAGCTAGTCTCAACACGAAGCGCAACATCTACAACCTCTGCGTATAACATGGTGTTCACATGTGTTGATAGACCAATGTGATACTTTGTGGTTAATCCCTTGACAAAATTGTTAACCTTTGTTGTCTGCATCAGAATGAGACTGGAAGCTGCCTGAGACAAGTACGTAAACCGCCCATCATACTTTGCAACTGACATAGCCGACGTCCTCTTCAATTGAAGAACCTCATCAATCATCTTGTCGATCTTGCTTGAAGGAAGGAAAAGTTCGAGAAATGGTGCAGAGAATTCTTCCCACGTTAGAGGTAGTCCATGCTTCCTATCAGCCTTAAACTCTCTGAACCATAGGTCGGCCTAACCTCCCAGCTGGAAGCCTACCAACTCTGCTGACTTCTCCAATGAAACATGGAGAATCGCGGTCACCTTTTCCATGTCCCTGAGAAACTCTAAGGGATCCTCCTCCATAAGCCTCAGTGTGAACCTACAGTCCCATGTTTTTTAAGAGTTTGACAATGGCTACCTGATAAGTGCCTAATTTACGCAATTTCAACTGTTGAAAAGGCACCTGTCTGCTTAAGTTTAATGAATTATCTTATTGAATTCCCCACTTTTGTAGTATTTATAAAATATTCTAAAGATGGATACAAGCACATTGGAAAAATAAAGAACAAAGAGAAATCCCACAGAGAAAGGAAACAAAGAGAAAAGGGGGCGAAAAGAAGCAGAAAAGCAAAAGCAGATGCGCCACCGCTCAGCGGTGCCAACTAGCCGCTCAGCGGGTTACAAGAAGAAACCGCTCAGCGGGCCTTGCTTCGAAGTGAAGAAACTTAGCCGCGAAGGAAGCTCTGCAGCCGCAATGCCACCCTGCTCTGACACCGCTCAGCGCACTGCACGACCGCTCAGCGGTTCTGACAGATAATGTCAGAGCAGAGCCACCATTGAGAAGAACTGTGGCGGCGAAGAAAGCTCAAACCGCTGCGTGGGTTACCCATGCTGCTCAGTGGTGTGCCCAAAATTTCCCTATAAATAGGAGGTCGAGGCACTCCTCAAAGGGCAATCCTTTTCTCCCATCAGAATCAGTTCTGTTCTTATTTTACTTGTATTCAAAAGCCTAGGTTAGTTTTGTAGCAACAAAGAGGAGGCTAGTGAAGGGGCCAAGAGTAATCAAGGAAGCACAGCAGTCGTGTCATGACAGCGTGAGAACGTGTCATGGTAAGCGTCCATCACCTTGCCTCGGAGATTATCTCTTGTAAGATGGATTTTTAATCCTCTTGTTATTGGGATTTTGATAACTATTATAGTATGATTGTATCCATGAACTTTTGCATTATGAAATTATCACTTTCTATGATTTTCTTGAATCAATTTTACACTTAATGCTCGTTTTAGATTAGCTACCTAAAGCATGATTTCAAACTGCATGATTGCGTGCGAAAGTGGCATCATAAGTTGGAACTAAATCAATTCATCTAATAAACCTAATTGCTAGAGATAGAATTAAGGTTATTAATCGTTCAACATCTGAAATAACGCTGGTGTACTTTGTTAAGCTCGTGTGCGAGAGTGACAGCATAACAAAGGAACCCTGTGATCTTTTCATGCGCGAGAGCGGTGAACAAGTTAAGAACTAGTGGCAGACAATCAATGAAATGATAAGTCTGATGTATTGAGTGATGAATGCATGAAACTATAATAGGATTCAAATCCCAACAAGCTTCCTGATCTGTCTCTGATTTGTTGCCTATTTATCTTTTCTGTTATTTATTTATCTTAATATCAAATCATCAATCCTTCACCCTATTGTTTAATTAACAAACTCAAGAACGGTATTTTTGCAACTCTCTGTGGATACGACTATACCCGACTATACTGTAATTGGATTCCTTGAGAATCTGAAAGCTGTAAAGACGGATATATTATTTAGCGACGAGAGAGTAAAAAGCTTTCAACAAAATTGGGCCTCCTGATTATTCTACTGAAATCCCATCTGAAGCTGGGCAATAAGTGTATCCGCCAACATGGTTTCAACTCGCTCCATGGCTGCTAAACAATTGTGGTTGCTTGATGTACTAGTGTTGCGGTTTTGAGGGGTGTGTCCTGGATATAGGACAACTATGATTTTCCTATGGAAGGAATAGGAAAATCACATGAGAACATGAAACAATACTGACATCGCCATCAAATCTTAAACTCGACTAACTAATTCTAGACATGATTGAACATCGCGTCTTGTGCAAATAGTGGCCATTCAATTTACATAGTCATGCTCCTACTTAAGGACACTTGCTCCAGTGACTTAGAAGAAAAACCTATGGCTCTGATACCAACTATAACGACCCTAGAAATCGTTACCAGCACGCAAGATACTAGTTCCCTTATGAAAGCCTCCTAACGTGCTAATCATGAAAAATGCATAGCTTTTATAAATAAAGAGGAATTTTTTTTAAATAAAACTAAACATCATAATATAAATAAGATAAGATCCTTTACAAGATACGAAGTTAAATAATCCAAAATATGTTATACTCTACACGGGAAGCATTATCACTTTGATCCCTATAAGTGTGTTATTTAAAAATGAATTATGGATACTTCCTCAGATGAGGGCCTAATATATCTTTTATTCTTAATATGTCTTATGGAATTTTCCTTGATTGATAACTTAGACAGTCTTCCATTTGTTTTTGAAAAAATCGTATAACACATTTATATAAGGATTTATGATATCATTCTTTATACTCGCCTATAACCTTTACATCACTGAAATTTATTTCCAATGGATAACTTTAAATATTATGATAAATAATAACATGGTCATGATCATAAACAATAGCATACGCATAAGCATAAGTGTAATCATAAACATACGCATAAGCATAAGAATAATCATAATCATAATCATAGATATAGCCAAAGCATGAAAATACATATTACTTCCAAATGCAAACACTCCCTATGCCAAAGAAATCATTTTATTTTCTTCATGCTAATTAACATAACTTGAACATACTCATAGTAGTTCCATGCTAAGGCTTAGGGAATTGTTTCGGACAACCATGCATTACATTACTAACACTTAAGTCCTTTTAGACATCGACAGTGGAAAGAAAATCTACGCTATGCCATATTGGTGGAAGGAACTTTTAATCGTAGGTCACAGAGTCCTCTTTAGAAACCTTGACCACAAGTCTAGGTGCCATATAGCTCATTCCTCGATCCTTCCTAAATCAAGTAAGAAAAACTAACAAAACTTGCCTAAGGTTCAAACAATATCTTTTCCAAAAAATGTTTCAACATCTAAGAGATTTCTTACCATTTGCAAACAAGAAAACTTAAACATTTTTCATGAAAAGACATGAAGACATGAAAGGTCTACAACAATTATAAAGACATGAAGAGCTAATACGAAGGATTTGGGGATCACACAAGGCTTTGAAGTTAGAGACGTTGATATGTTTTCTTACAGGTGCTGACTATGTTCATCTATGGTATTGTACCTTTTTGTCCCCTTTTGGAAAGGCCCTACACAAAAAGATGCTAATTCATTTTAAAAAGATATCAACTCCTTTTAAAAATCTAACAACTTTCAAATAAAGTTAGCAACTATTCTGTCACAATAACAAATTGCAAATAATGTTATAATCTTCATAAAATCTAACAAGTCTTACAAGTTTCAATCTTTTATTAAAAAATACCTACTCTTTTTAAAAAGATAACAGTTCTTTCAAGTAAAATTAGCTACTATTCTACCCTAGTAAAAAATTAGATGCAAACCAAATATCAATATGACACTAGTGTGTATATCAATATACATATGGAAACTAGATTTTTAATAGCTAATGAATAAAATAGAAGAAAGGATACCACATACCATGTCGACAGCCTCCCTGAAGACTAAACAATAAAAACAAAAAAGAGACAAAGAAAGGGGGGAAAACAAAATGAGTTGAAGGAGAGGGAGTAAATGTAAGTTGTAAGAGAGAAAAAAAGCGAATGAAATGAGAGTGAGTGTTACGACCCAATAGTAGACCTATTAGAAGTAATTAGTGGTTAAGTTCATTAGTTACTTGACTAGGATATAAATAAGGGCATTCTTTCATTGTAAGTCAAGTGAATAATCAAATAGTGAATTCAAGTAATTCTCTTGAAGTTTTGGAGTTGGACTCAAATACAAATCTATCATTGGTGCTTTGTTGAGGGTCTTCCACCATGGAAGGAACTCAACAATGTCAAAAAGCTTTTGCTATGTTTAATAGAAAAGAAGGTTGGTGGTGAATGATTTGCACGAGACAATTCTAGGATGCTAGAGGAACCTTTGATGAGCTGCGATTATTGGAGGTTGAGAAGGGTTTAAATGACCATGCTCAAAAAATAGTTTTAGATATGAATTCAGTGCAATCCAACTACAGATTGAGTGACCTTCGAGATGGCGTTTCCCTGGCACTACCAACTACATATGCACCCGATTCTTCCAATAATTTATCACAATGAAATTTTTTAAAATAGATCTTGAAGGATGAAGAAGAAGATTCAGAAGCAGTTCTGAATCATTAGCAATAGTAGATTCAAGATCAACAATAAGGAAAAAAGAGGAAGAAGACACGACCAATTTTGAAATCAACAACGCCAACAACAACAATTTTCGCAAACACAAAATCAATAGCCCACAATTATGAAGACATGAAGAGCCAATTTGAAATATTTGGGGATCACACAAGGCTTTGAAGTTAGAGACATTGATATGTTTTCTTGCACTAAAAGATGCTAATTCTTTTTTAAAATGGGTGAATGCACTAATTGGTCCTTGAAATTTTCCCCAGTGCCTACACTAGTCCCTCAATAAAAAACACCCTTAATTGGTCCCTAAACGCCACCCGTTGATCTCTGAACATTTCAAACGTCACCCTCGTTAGTCCTTGAACATTTCAAACGAAAGGACTAACAAGGGTAATGTTTGAAGGAATATTGGGGCTTTTTTTGTTGAATGACTAATTTGGACACCGGTGGAAAGTTCAAGGATCAATTAGGACATTATCCCTTTAAAAAGATGTCAACTCTTTTTGAAACAATACCAACTCCTTTTAAAACGTGACTAACGCTTTCAAATAATTTTAGCAACTATTTTTTCCTAATAACAAATTAGTTTGTAAATGATGTTATAATCTTTATCAAATCTAACAAACCATACAAGTTTCAATCTTTTTTTAAAAAATACCAACTCATTTTAGAAAGATGACAACTCTTTCAAGTAAAATTAGCAACTATTCTGCCCTAGTAACAAATTAGATGCGAACCAAATTTCAATATGACACTAGTGTGTATATCAATATACATATGCAAACCAAATTTTTAATAGCTAATTAATGAAAGAGAATAAAGGATGCCACATACCATGTCGATGGTCTCCCTAAAGAGTAAACAGTATGAACAAAAAAGAGGTGGATGCGACTATCCAGGCGACGGAGAATGACAAAGAAATGGAGGAAATGAAATTGAGTTGAGGGAGAGGGAGTGAGCGGGAATGTAACCTAAAAGAGAGAAAACAGAAAGTGAACAAAATAAGAGTGAGAGATAGAGCCAACGGAGTAATGTAAAGAGAGAGAATGACAATAAAATATAAATTCTTATCTTTCCACTAAAATCCATCTCATGATCATTTAGTATTTAGTCTCTACCATTATTTTGTCAATTTTTCCCATTCCCATATGTTAGCTCGTATATGGGTTGGACAAATAACATTGTTGCTATAAAAATTAAAGCACAAATAACAAATATTAGAGAATATACATAATTTTCGATGAGTTATCGCCCCCACATGTTCTTTATGCACACTACTGCGAGTTTTTTACTGTATTACCCATGTCAGAAAAACATATTACCGAAATACCCTAGTTTCAAAAGCTCTAGTCCCACATTGGTTAGATCACAAACCTTTTAAGTGTTTATATACCTTTAGTAGTTGTTGTTTGGGTAAAAAGAGTTGAGAAGGAAGTTGGGCTCGCACGCATGAGTCCAAGCCGGTTGGGCTTTTCAAAGTGCAAATCGATGGATTCTCCGCCTCGTGCGCACGATAAATAGTGTCCAGGCCTTTTTGCAAAAATATTTTTTTAGATTTTTGTAGCTTACCTAGGAACCCATAATTTTAGCACGTATTGAATTCTCCGTCCACCATGTGCTAACATAACACATATATGAATATTTACTTACATTTTAATCAAACAAATTAAAAAAAATAAAAAAAATTTCGTGCACAATTATTCTTAACGAATTGGCCATCACGGTTGGCGAATCCCAACCCCCCGTGCTGTTGGGTTGGGCTCCCTTCCTATGTGGAGAAAGGCCCAATATTTGTAAACCCACTATTCTCACTTAATAGTGGAGAGGGGTCAGTTTTTAGGGTTGAAGAGAGGGGCTGAGAAAACAAGAGAGGAGATAGAAAGAAGGAGAAGAGATGAGAAAAACGTTTTTCCCATTTTTTGTCTGTACAGCAATTTTCGATCGACCTCTACCGCTTCGTTCACCGTTGGATCGGGCTGAAATGTTTACAGCAGGTTTGGAACTTGTGATACTTCAATATGGACGGTCAGATCGTCAAAAAGTTTCCTGAGCAGTGAGAAATTGGCCACGCACAGTAACAACGAGGTTGGGGTTTTCTGGTTTCTCTTATTCTCTATTTCATCATTCTTGCCTTGTTCTATTGGCTGATTATTGAGCACGATTTGTGCTGTGATTGAGACTCTCTTGTACCCTTATTTGATCATAGTGGAGCTTGATTGATTGGCTTGTGCCCGTGGTTTTTACTTCTCCCATTGAGAAGGTTTTCCACGTTAAAAATTACCGTGTCTTATTCCTGTTTGTGTGTTTTTGTTGTTGCCATTATTTGTTATTATTGCTCCTCACAGATTCTTGCAAGTTGGGGAAATTATTATCCGTTGCATATAGCTCTGATTGAGTTGTCGATTTATCGTGTAGAATTTCCCATCAGAGTGGTATCAGAGCCAGGTTGGGGTTATTTGACTTGCTTAAATGATGGAGGCAAATACAAATAAGATGGTTTGTTTGAATGACACCAACTATCACTTGTGGAAAGGGAAAATGAAGGATTTATTATTTGTGAAGAAATTGCATCTTCCTGTGTTTGCTACTGAGAAGCCGAAAGACAAGACTGATGAGGAATGGAAATTTGAGCATCAGCAGGTTTGTGGTTTTATTCGTCAGTATGTTGAAGACAATGTTTATAATCACATTGCTAATGAGGAAGATGCAAAATCCTTGAGGAAGAAGATCGAGACTTTGTATGCTTCTAGTTCCGGGAATAATAAATTATATTTGTTGAATTCCTTGATGAATTTGAGGTACAAGGAAGAGACTTCTATTTCAGATCACTTGAATGATTTTCAGGGACTCTGAGATCAATTGTCAGGAATGAGCATCAAGTTTGATGATGAAGTGTTGGGACTATGGCTACTGAATACTCTTCCAGATTCTTGGGAAACTTTTCGGTTTTCAATTACAAACTCATCCCCTGATGGTGTTGTCTCTTTGGAAAATGTCAAGAGTAGTGTTCTTAATGAGGAGATGAGAAGGAAGGCTCACGGTACTTCTTCTCATTCCGAGGTACTTGTCACTGAGAACAGGGGGAGAAGTCAGAGAAAGGAACCGAAAGGGAGTAGACAGAATAGCAGAAGTAAGTCCAAGTCCAGATACAAGAATGTAGAGTGCCATTATTGTCACAAAATAGGGCACATACAGAGAAATTGTTTACAATGGAAAAGGGAGAGCAACGATAAGAAAGGGAAACAGAAAGAGAAGCATCATGACCATGATGATCGTGTTGCTACTGCTACTTGCGATTATGATCTTATTATTCTCTGTGACCATGATT
>QANU01037169.1:149983-173936 GCA_003254905.1 Nissolia schottii | reverse complement strand
ACGTGGCGAGTCCACGTGGGACGCCACGTTAACGACTTTAACTACACGTCATCACTGTCAACCCTAAACATCCATAGGGACCAAAATCAAACTTTCAAATTTTACAGGGACTAAAACTTTTACTAAGGGACTAAAATCAAACGTTTTAATTTTACAGGGACTAAAAACTTAATTAACCCAAAATATAATAACATATGAGTGCATATGTAAAGCACAATAATTATATGAGACCTATGTGCACTCACATGTTATTGTAATTTTATATGGTATCTAATTTTATTGTTCAAGTAACATTTTCCAACAAAAAAATAGGAGTTTTTTACTCTCTTACCCCTGCTACAGGAACTTATTACGAAAATACCCCCGTTTTAAAACATAATACAGGACTACCCCCTTTTCTGCTGACGTGGCAGGATTCACCAACACGTTTGGCGAATTTGGGACAAAAGAATTTTTTTTTAAAAAAATAAGTTTAATTTAAATATAAGCAAATATTCATATATGTGTTATGTTAGCACATAGTGGACGGGGAATTCAATATTTGTGAAAATCATGGGTTCTCGGGTAAGCTACAAAAATTCAAAAAATAATCCTGCAAAAAGGCCAGGACGCTCTTTATCGTGCGGGGGGGAATCCATCGGTTTGGCCTTCGAATGGCCCAACCGGCTTGGACTCATGCGCACGAGCCCAACTCCCTTCTCAACTCTTTTTACCAAAACAACAACTACTAAATGTATATAAACACTTAAAAGGTTTGTGATGTAACCAATGTGAGACTAGCGCTTTTGAAATACATAAGCTTTGTTCTACTTCTCCCAAATACATAAGCTTTTGAAATAAATAAGCTTTGTTCTACTCTCCCAAATACATTATAGATTGTATTTATACAACCAAATTCTACAAATAAATACCAATGAAATACATAAGCTTTGTCATTTTTAATTCATACATTCATATATTTATTTACATTCATATGTATTTGCTTATGAATATTTGCTTATATTTTAATTAAACTAATTTTTCTTTAAAAAAAAAAATTTGTCCCAAATTCGCCAAACGCGTTGGCGAATTCAACCTGAATTCGCCAAACGCATTGGCGAATCCTGCCACGTCAGCAGAAAGGGGATAGTCCTATATTATGTTTTAAAACGGGGTATTTTAGTAATAAGTTCCTATAACAGGGGCAAGAGAGTAAAAAACTCAACAAATAGTTTGAAAACAACTCCCAATTGTTTTGTCGATTGAATTCAATGCACAAATCAGGGATGAGGACCCACGTTACAACCCAATCCCTCTCAGGACAGCCTGCAATTTTGTGGCCACGAGAAGAATAGTAGACTACTAATAAAACCAAAGAGATCTAAATATAAAGGTCATTCTCACTTTATAAAATAATATATATAGATATAGACATAAATGTATTCAAATACAGGTATAAAAAAAAGGAATATTCAATACATTAATTTATAAATTTTACAAAAACATGAAATTGACCGTTGTTATAAAAGGGAGGAAGTAGACACCCAACGCTTCATTCATAAATTCAAAAGGGAGCCTAATTTGTGAATGACAATTCTGAGTTGAAATTCTAAAACCAAATGTTTTTTTTTTCTTTTCTAAACGTTGATTCTACTGGTTTGTCTTACTGATATACCATTCCTATTCGAAATCCAGGACTGTACCGACCAAACAAACCCACCACATGGAAGAGTCCAACAACTCCGACATCATCATTTCACCGGAGCAACAACTTTCAAAGCCAGAAGAAGAAGATGAAGCATCACCATCAGACGTCGCTGCCTCCATCGACGAAGTGATGACCAGTTTTGGTTGGACGCAGCTCTCGCAATCCATCCTCGTCGCCCTGGCCCTCTTCATCGACGCCCAGCAATCATTCATCAGCGTCTTCTCCGACGCCCGCCCCACGTGGCACTGCACGGATCACGCCACGTGCGACCCACGCTCCGACATCTGCAAGATCCCGAGGTCCTCGTGGACTTACGATGCACCCTCCTACACAACAATCATATCCAGCTGGGAGCTTCAATGCGCCAGCTCGTTCATCGCTGGCTTCCCCCAGTCTTCGTTCTTCATCGGCTGCTTGTTCGGCGGTTTCCTCCTCGGCAGTTTAGCCGACTCATCGCTCGGCCGCAAGAACCTCCTCTTGATCTCTTGCTTCGCGATGTCTCTGTTTTCTTCGCTCATCTTGCTCTCCACCAATGTCTGGACTTACTCGGCGTTGAAATTTCTGGTAGGATTCTTCCGTTCGTCCATCGGCACGTGCACGCTTGTTTTGCTCGCTGAGAAGGTTGGGAAGAAGTGGCGGTTCCGCATTGGGATCTTAGGGTTCTTCTGCTTCTCCATGGGGTTTCTGTCGTTACCTGCTATTGCTTACGTCAACAGGGATTCCTCATGGAAATTTCTATACTCGTGGACTTCAATTCCTGGCTTTTGTTACTGTGTTTGCGTTTATTTCTTCCTTACCGAGTCTCCTAGGTGGCTAATTATGCAAGGAAGAGAAGAGGAGGCCATGGCGGTTCTAAGAGGAGGACGAATTGGCGATGGAGACTTGGCGGCTGCAAGGCTGTTACATGTTCCTTCTTCAGGGAAACAGAACGCTGCTTCAATTGGCGGCTTGTACGCGTCAATCGCAACGATATTAGAGAGAAATTGGGCGATTAAACGAACAGTGGCGGTTATGGTGGTCGCTTTCGGCACTGGAATGGTGTACTACGGGATGCCGTTAGGGGTGGGGAACTTGGGATTTAATATCTATTTGGCGGTTACTCTTAACGCGTTTCTGGAGTTTCCTTCTTACGCGGCCACCTACTGGCTAGAAAACTGCAAGAGGAGGGTTTCTCTTCTTGCGTTCACGGCGCTGAGCGGGGTGTTCAGTGTAATGTGCGGCCTTGTGGCAGGGGAAGGGGTGATGCCGGTGGCCAAGATAGGGCTCGAGCTGGCGTCGTTCTTCTGCGCCTCCGTTGTGTGTAACGTGGTGCTGATTTACGCGACGGAGGTGTTTCCCACTTGCGTGAGGAACACGGGCACGGCGCTCGTGAGGCAGGCTATGGTGTGTGGGGCCATCTTCGGGCCGCTGTTGGCGTCCGTTGGGAGTAAGAGTGAGCTGGTTTCGTATGCGGTGTTTGGGGGAGTCATTATGTTCTGTGGGTTCTCTGTGGGTTATTTGCCCGAGACACATGGAGCAACGCTTTGCGATACCATGGATGAACAAGAGGACAAAGAAAGGACTGCAATCCAGTCAGAGGACTGTTACATTAAACTTATTTAGAGTGAAGTTTGAATTGTAATAACTACTCAGAACTTGAAAATTAATTATAAGCGGTTTTACTAGTCCCTATACTTTTTTTTTAATCTATGTAGATGTTTTTCGTTTTAGTATTATTTTTTATAAAATAGGTTTTTTNAATAATGACTATTTTGATTTGGTTTTCTAAGGTATTTATCGGCCCACTAACGATGACTAATTCTTCGCACGCTTGAGTCTACATATAGCGGGTCTCCCAAATAGAAGTGGGAATAGGCCAAACCACGCACTAAATAGGTTATCATAAATTTTTTGCTTGAGCCTAACCTAATACCCATCAAAAGCCTCTTTTCGGTCTGACCTGTTTTAAAATGTGGTGTGGAGCTTGGTAGGCTGGCCTCTTTAAATAAATATATTGTAAGTCTCTTTATTAATAATATTATATTACTATAAACGTTATAATAAATAAATTTGTCTTTAACTAAATAAATTGTACTAAGATGTGTTTTCCTCGGATGGTAGAGCTCCAAAACTCCTCGGCGTATCTCCAATGTGGTGGCGGGGGTACTTGCAAGGACTCCAACACTCAAGTAAGTTGGTGCAGGATAAAGGTAAAAGATCAAGGATGGGTTCTAGAGGATACATGGCGGGCCAGTCACATTTATACTTGAGGGTGTGGTCTCCAAAGACTTGCGAGGCGGACGTCGGTGATGTATTTCGTGACCCTGGATTTTCCTCTCAGTTTCGGGGAAGCCTCTATATACCGGATTTTCCTCTCGATCTGGGGATTACTCCAGGTGCCTAAGATTCAGCTTCTAACCCGGGGATGAATCCGAGCAAGTGAAATTGACTTGGGGCCCGTGATCCTGGATCTAGAATGGGGACCCAGTTAGGATTCTTGGGCCTAGTACATAACAGGGTCCCTAGCTCAGGCCGCGTGGTTTGGGTACGTGGTGCGAGCTTTACTTCTGAGGTGGTCCACTAATTCGTTATTTCGTTTTTAAGTTTTAGATAAGGTAGAATCACAGTTCTGCAAACTTTATCACCTTTTTTTTGTCTTGGGTGGAGCAATGTGGGGTTTTCTGGCATGCATCTGTGACAACCCTTAGATTATATATATATATATATATATATATATATATATATATATATAAAGCTGGCACGTTGCAGTAGTGCGGGAATTAGTCCCACATCAGTTAAAGCTATAGAAGGGGGTCTCTTCCTCCCCCTATATATAGAGGCTTTCCGTGAGTATTTAGACTTGCTAATTCACTCTAGAGCTTGAGAGGTCCTACTCTTGTGAGACCCTTTGCTCCAGTTATTTTTTTTTGTTTCTTTTCTTCCTCTTGTTTTTTGTTCATGGGAAAGCAGTGCCTCCACGTAGAGTATTAGAAGCTTCCAACTTAATGCTACTTGTGAGTAGCTTTCTTCACAGTTTATTTTAGACCAGATATTTATTTTTTAAAAGTTGTTTATTTATTTATGTATTTTAGAATTATTTTATTTATGCATGTTTTATAAAATCCTAGGAGGTAGAGCTTAGTATTTTAATTTATGTATTTATGAAGTTAATTATTATTAAGAATTATTTTATTTAATTAGTTATTTTCTTATGATTATTTATTTAGAAACTCTTTATTTATGAAGTAGATATTTACAAAGCTATTTTTGAAAATCATGAAATTATTTTTGAACTACATGAGACCACATATTTTGCTGCATTAAATATATTCATGTTGTGTATGTATGATTAGTATTAAGCAATATAATGATATTCATATTATGTAGTTAAACCCTTAATAAAAGATCATGGTTAACGAAATATTCTGGTGGGAGAAGACTTATGTTAAGGAAAGGTTCTGGCTAAGAATAAAACTTGGTACTTAAGTTGTCCATTGTGACGTGTCTCTCTTACCCGAGAACCTCCCTAAGCATGAGATTTTAGTCTACCTTTATTTTTCTAAGGTAAAACACTTAAAGATATTAACTCATGTTATGCTATCAGTATCAGTTAAAGGATTATGTTATGATGATCATGTTATGTTATGTATTTAACTTGTTTTCATGGGAGTATATCTAGGATAGAACTATAAGTCAGTGACAACCCATGTTGACCCTAGTATACCTTGTATGATCGTAAAGTATAATAAGATTCATGTAAATTTAGGGCAAGATCGTAAAGCTCGAACATGACAATCCGTGATGCTCGGTGTCATGTATCATGTCATGTAGATTAGGGCAAGACCGTAAAGCCTGGGCATTTCAAGAACAGCTAAACCGTAATGCTCCAAAAGTTTATCTAGAGAACTCCCAACTGAATTATATTTTCAAATGCTTTATGTACTAGTTATTATTATAGAAATGTTTTATGCTTGTTATATATATATATATATATATATATATATATATATTTTGTATTACATTACATGTCATGTTTTCGAAGTGTCTGTTGAAAGCTTTTTACACTCTTTCTATTGTTTTTCCTATCTACTGTTTTTCTTTCAAATCCTCAAGGGATTCAATTGCAGTACACGTTCCAAGAATGTGGAGTCGTTGTCTTCGTTGAATGATGATGTTCATGGTTGCGACAGCATCAAGCCCTCACCAACGACGTCACCAGAAGCAGAAGTGGCGGTGCTCGGTGAAACTGAGGCGACGAGGTTTGTAGTTGAGCTGGCGGCATCTGGCAGAGACGTAAAGAAGAAGAAGGGATATGACAACAATCTAGGCTTGTTGCGGGTGGAGAGGGTGCGGTGGCTGGCGAAAAGCAAGGCGGTTGCCGCAACACCCTATAACAGGGACAATGCAGGCGAAATGAAGAAAAGGGAGAAGGGCAACAACCAGTCCTTTCCGGCTACAGAGGCATCTGCAACTCTCTATAGCTTGTGGGGTGTTGTCGTAGAGAAGAAGGCGGCAAAGGAAAGGCGTGAAAGTGCTGGTGAAATGTCGGTGGGCATGGCGGTCGATGGCAAGGGCTCTTCTGGAAAGGTGGCTCCAACAGGAAGGAAAAAGGAGGAGGCAATGGGGGTCATGATGTTCTTAATGCTCCATGGAAAGGATTTGGATGAAAGTGCCACCAATAGCGACTTGAGCACTATGGCCGACAGACGAATCTCCCTGGTAATGGCGACGGCGACGGCATCACTGTTGGTGATAGGAAGGGCAGCAACTGTTTTTGTTTTCGCATGGAAGAAGGAGGCTAAGGTTTACTTGAAGGTAGATGAAGGAATGGGCTCTTGTGGTCTCCTAGGTCAAGTACAACCCAAATTGGTGCAAATGGGCCAAGGCCAATTCTGTCCAATAATGGAGAGGAAATGTTTATGTTGGACTTTGATGGTTGGGATCTATTTAACAAAAAAGGGATACATAATTTGGGCTACTACCAAAGGGGAGTATTTTCTGCAATTCCCAAATTTTGGCCCAATTGATGAAGACACTTTCAGCAAATTACATTTTATGCAATGGGATCCTGGAGGAAATTTTTGGACCTTGAGGACAAGGTCTATTTTATAGGGATAGGTATTATAACAGACCTAAGTAAATAAATGCCCAAATAGTAATTGGTCTAATTAGTGGAACCCAAACTTAGTATAAATAGGGGAAATGGGAATTACATGGGTATGGAAATTGTAATTGTGTTATCCTACCTCTCTCTCTAGGATACTCTCTCTTCTCTTAGATCATCTCCTTCCTTAAGAAGGATCTCTATCCCTATCCCTTTGCTTTCAATTGTAGTTCATATACAGAAAAAAAAAATACATGAAAATACACAAAAATATACTATTACTCCCATAATTCAGCTTATTACAAATTGACTTCTTTACAGTGATGGACTGCCAACTTATTCCAAAGGTTTCCGGAATGGTGGTTTCTCACCTTCCAGAACATTACCCTCAAAACAAACGTGATAAATACATCTTGGGGCTATGTAGTTGCATAGATTGACTCCCTCAACCAATAATGAAAGTCACTTTTCAACCATTAATTGGACCTTAGAGCTTAGCTTTCAAGATCAAGATATCACCCACCATTTTCTCCTCCTCTAGTCATCACCACTCCAATCGATGATGCCAACCCATCACCACCTCGTTGGCAATTTCCGGCCCACCACAAATTTTGATTCTCCACCCAGGTTGAAATTATCGTCCAAACAGTGATCCTCGTGTGTGACACTAATCATTGAACTCATTAAAAAACTATAAATTACTGGACCAAAGTATATATTGAAGAAACAATAATGATAGAGTAAGGCAACGTACTGATCATAATCATTTGTTAGAATCATTGTTGGAATTTTTGAATAATTATTTGCGATTAACATTTTACATTTCAAAAATGCTACATGTACACCCAATTTTATACACCCATACATACATCATTAATAATACTCAAACTTTATTCTCATGAGTGCACAAACATTACAAACTTATAGATGATATTCTTAATTATATTTAATTAAGTGCACAAACATTACAGGCATTAAAAGACAAACTTTATGTATATAAGTATAGGGTATATGTATGATGTATATTTTTTTGTGTACGTATAACAGGACTATTTTCATTTAGAGGCGTAATACATACATTTTTTACACTGCAACATTGTCTTTAGAATGGAAAGTGTATTTGAATGTAATTAATGTTAGAATTCGGTATATCTTTTTTAATTTGTCAGTGATATTAAGCTTTTCTTTGAATGCATTTTTTTTTAATTGTCATAAAAAAATTCTGGCTATGTAATGGTACTCAAAGCTAGATGCTTTTCATTTATACGGCTAGCTCTCTCTTATGTTTTTTGTTTTCAAACAGAAACGGTAGAGATTGTTTTTAAAAATATACATATTCTTTCTCCCGTTTTTATTTTTTATTTAAATAAACGTACAAAAGAGTTGTATTAAAAAAGTATATGAATGATATTATTGAATAAAGTTGCTATTCACTGCTTCAACTTTGGGACTCAGTGTTTGGCCGTGGAAGGGAATGTGAAATACATAAAGTGGGTGAAAATGGGGGTGTGAAGAAAACCTTTCAATTATTTTTGACTCCTTGGTTTATGTTTGTGGTAGCTAGAGAAGGAACATGGATCACATGATAAAGTATCTTATATGCACATGACTAGGCACAATTTTTTGTACTGTACGTTAAAGAAGAGGGTACATAGTAAGAAGCATTAACACTTTGTCAGATTGTCGTATTTCTATATTTAACAAGTTGTAAATATTGACACACAAAGACACTCATCCGACGTACGGTTGCATGTGTCCGAAAGTGTTCAAAAAGAATTCATGATTAGCCAATTCAAGTGTATTCGAGCTATATGTGGAAGGTTTTTTTGAGTGGGGTCCATGCCGTGTCCGAATAGAAATATTTTAAAAGCTAAATAATTGATAATAATATGGACTCTTAAAAAATTAACAAATATTAACACATGATATCTTGAATATTCCATATATTTTAAAAAGAGTTTGAAAAATATTAAAATGAAGTAGTTTGATATTAATATATGAAAATATTATGAATTTATTAATATAAATATTTAATTTTATACTTATATATATTGTGTTCGTGTCCTACAAATTTTTTTAAATTAATGTGTTACTGTGTCATATTGTGTTTCGAATTCGTATAAATGTGGTGCTTCTTATGCTACAGGGGCCTCGTGAGGATTATAGAGCGACTAGCAAAGCGTAGCGACCATCATTTAATATATATATATATATATAAAACAAAAATGTTACATGCACACTCAATTTTATACACTCATACATACACCATTAATCATGCACAAACTTTATTCTCACGAGTGCACAAACATTACATGAGATAAAACATTACAGTACGAGGTGTATGTATGGTGTATGATTTTTGGTGTACGTGTAGCAGAACTCTATATATAAATAGATAAAAATGCAACATTTTCAACCCACCTCTTACGGGTAAAAAAATATATGCGGGTAAAAGAAATATGTTTCTACTTTATTTCAATCATTGCATACATTTACCCCAGGGAATTAACAAGTAAGGGTTTATATCATATTTAGTTCTTAGACTTTATGTGACCTAATTGATTCCTTAATTTAATAAAGTGACAGATTAGTTATTGAACTTTATAAACGTTGGACTCGTTAGTCTATACCCCATGTCTCAAGAGGAAATAGTTACATTGTTCAGTGTCTACTTATGATAATATTATGAATGTTCACATATTACATAGAGTAACGAGTCTAACATTTGTAAAATTAAGAGGCTAGTCTGTCACTTTTTTAAGTTAAAGGACCAACCAAACACATGATGTTAACCTCTCTCCCCTCTCTCATAACTCCAAACACAAACACAAACACGAGAACAATAGTAAAAGGCCTAACAACATGCAAACTGAATGCCAAATCTTCAAGAACCTTAAATAAAAAATCTAAATCCTCCCCTGGTATGATATGTATCCCAAATTGAAAGAATAATCCTAAACTAAATATTGAATCAAACATTGAATCCCAAGACTAAACAAATCACCTCCACCACCTAGCACAAATCAATTCATCAGCAAGCTTGAATTACCCATCATCATAGGTCTTGCACTACAAGAAATTACACTATTTCTGTCGGTATTTTCTGTCGGTTACGAGTCAGTTACCGTCGGTAAAATGTGTTTCTGACGGATTTAGCGCCAGTCATCGGGCCGCCGATAAAGGGTTCGATGGAAACCAATTTTACGTCGGAGTCGGAAGCTGACGGTAATTTGAACCGGATTTCCGTCGGAACAATCTAGCGCTAATAATAATATTATTTTCTTCAAATGTTACCGTCACTGAAAATCGACGCTACTATTCCACCAGTTAGTATTTACCGTTGTCGTCGATAATCGTTGTCCATGATACCGTCGGCTATAGCCGACGGCTGACGGTAATTGGAAAATATTTTTATCTATTGAAAAAGGCCGAGCATTGGGAAGAGGCGTCGGTTGAATGCCCGAGGCACTTACCGTCGGACAATACCGCCGCTATAACCTCTGATATCTTCACCGTCAGACATAGCCGACGGTTTTGTTCTCGGAACCGGTGCCGACACGACAATTAATGGGAATGTTGAACGGCCGAGCATTGGGAAGAGGCGTCGGTTGAATAAACGAAGCAATTACTGTCGGTTAATACCGCCGCTATAATCTGATATATTTACCGTCGTATCTCGCCGCCGATAATGATTACACCAATAAATTATTGAATACGCGTGGCTTTTTGCTATTCGTTGTAATTTTTCGTCGGTTATGGCAGTCGGAAATGTTGTTCCTGCCTTAACATGCTAAAAAATTACCGTCGGTATTTCCGTCGGGAAGACAATCCCATGGTAATAGCACGCCTTTTTCACCGGTCGACTGGTTACCGTCGGCTATTTTGTTTTTTCTGACGGTATTACCGTCGGTTCGCGTCCGACGATAATGTCTCAACGGTAATAGCCATTTTTGTTGTAGTGTTGTTTGCTGTTGACCACGGCGGGGATGAATAGGAATCTTGTAAGTGGCAATAACCAATTGGAAGCTCTAATTAATTCAACGAAATCAATGTTATGTGATGTGGTGGATTGTTTTGGTGATCACTTGAAAGTTTGCTTTGAGTATTCCTTTAACTTTTCATCTATGCTATTTTTTTGGGACAAATAGTACTGTTCTCAGCCTCTACTACCTAGATGACAATGTCGAAGGGGTCTTGATGGAGTTTGTTATATTGTTCCAGAATTATAGAGCTATGTTTGAAGGTTATATATGGTGTGTTAGTGGCATGTTGTGGAATTTAGTTGTTGAATTTACTTGGTGGTGGATACATTTGTGCTTGACAAGTGTGGTGCTATGTCAAAACGAAGTTATGGGCAACTTTGGATTAACGTGGAGTTCATCTTTTGAGTGGGGTGTGGTGTACTGCCATGTGGATTTTTAAAAAAAAAATATTATTTATTACATATAATAAAGGGGATTGGAGAAACAAAATATTTTTGGCATCCAAATTACACTAAAATACCATCCTTATACCAGCCATGATGCCCGTTCAAGAGTAGTTGAGCAATTTCGCAACTGCTTTATTCTTTCCAAAATGTATTAAATATATTTCATATATTTGTCCAATACAAAAATTTTCTTTCATCTTCTTCTAATACACATTTTTATCTCTCTCTTTCTCTAATCCATCCATATATGTAAGTATTTAATTATATTTTCAATCTATCTAATATTTGACAGACTCGTCAGCGGAAATAAAAATGATAAAATTATTCTTTTTCTTAGAATTTGAATAATAAACCCTTGTACATTTCTGGAGTGTATTACATGTTTGATGCAATTCTTTGTCAATTAGATGAAGTTGGCTTAGTGAAATTTTGTATGTGTGAGGTGTGGGGTGGGGGCCTACTGCCTTATTCCTCCAATTGGCTATAGTTATAAATTCTTCACACTGTAAAAAAAATGTTAAGTATAGACGAATTTACAGACAGATATTTGATTATTACAAATAAATTTTGAATTTTATAAACGGATACTTTATGTTTACAAAGGATTATTTTCGTTTATTATTAACAAGCCGAAAGAATTCAACGCGAAATTTACAGATGGATTTGAATCTGTTTGTACTTATAGACGGATTAAACCATCTGTAAGTATAGACGAATTTAATTAATATTATCCATCTATAATATTTATTAAAATCGTCTATACTATTAATAAAATGTCATCATCTTTCATCATAATACAAACATATTTTATTAATAAATCCATCTGTACTATTTTAAATTATTATTTTATATATTGTTTGGTTATTTTTATTTGTTTTAATTAATTTTTATTTACAATCTATAATTAATATTTATGTACTAAATTTTTTAGTTATTGTTACTAACTTTATTCTTTAGTAGAAAAGTAAGATTTCATTGTATGATATGCGTGTTTATGACCTATTTATGGATGCATTTTGTTATTACTTGTTATGTTGCTTTTTGTTTAGTTGTTGTTACAAACTTCATATGTAAACAAATTAGTCATAAAGAAATAACAAATTCAACAAAATGAATCACATGATAAAGTAACATATTTTTTAAGTAACATACATAAGTTAAGCTATATACATAAAGTTACACAAATAATTACATAAAGTTAAATATAGTATATGCAAAACCTAAACTTGTATGTTCCTATCTCCACCAAGTCCTCAAGCAATAGGAGAAACTTTAGGTGTACCTAGTTTCCCGATTTGTCACACAATAGGAAACCTCTAATCATAAACAGAATGTACGCCTGGGTGCACCACAAAATTGTCAGCTCATTTGTTTGCCCCTGCTAGTACAATCGAAGGTACATTGTCTAGACCCACTTAAGGTAGACACTGGCCCACTTTCTAGATTACTGTGGGGGACTTTTCGAGAAGCTCCTCACACAACGCCCACTGAAGCTTGCCCTCAAAGTGAGTGGCCCAATCTTCTGTCCATCCGATAACAAGCCGACCTTCAATAGGAAGGTCGAGTATCACTACAACGTCCTATAGTGTGATCATGCATTCTTCATATGATAAATGGAAAGTGTGGGTCTCAGTACACCATCTCTCTACCAAGGCACTGCCAATGCCCTATCGTATTGAAATGCTGGCATGATGTGCGCAACATCCCGAAATCTAGCGGCCAGCAATCCCTACTCTATCAGCGGACACAGCTCATGACAACCATCGTATCGTTGAGTATCCAATACACGAGCCTACAAAATTACATAAAAAAAAGGTTATTCAAACTAATTACACAAAAGTGACTCGAAATAATTCATAAAAAGTGACTCAAAATAAAATTATAAAATAAGACAACACATGCTACATTCAAGTTCCCAAAAACTTTATAGATCAACAACTATAGTTTCTTTTACAGTGAAATCCATAAATTAATTAACAACTATAGCATTCAAGTTTCCAAAAACTTTATATATCTAACATTGAAGCTTAATAAAATACTCTATCTTAGCAATCTACCCAAAAAATTTACATATACCTTATCAATCTACAATAACTCTATAAATCTAACTAACATTCAAGTTCAATAAAATATTCATTTGAACTAACATTCAAGTTCAATAACAGCATTTGTCTATTTATCTAACTAACATAATGCTAACATTAATAAATCTAACTATTTATCAAGTTCAAGTTCAACAAATCTAACTAACATTCAAGTTTAATATCAACATTTTACCAATCTACCGAACAATTTATCTATTTATCTATAAATCTATACTACCAATTTTGACCTACATTAACCTAACATTTGTCTTATTAATCTACAACACTAGCTAGCATAAGTAGAAACACAAAAAAAGTTGTGTGGAAGTTCTCTTGAGGTTGGATGTGGTCGACATCGTTCAGACGCAGCAAATTTGCACCTTCTATTGCACTATGAACCAAAATATTAACCTGGAAAGATTTCTAGAGAGAGAGTGATTTTTTTAGAGAGAGATAGAGTTAGTATTGTGAAGGAATCAGTTCAAATTGATTCAAGTAGATTCAAACTGATACAACACTAGCATATATAGAATTCCTAAAGGAATTGATTCAAGTTGACTCCTTTAGGAGTAAAGGAATTGATTTGAATTGACTTTCTCTTTATAGGAAAATTAATTTATTTTGTGAACAACTTTTAAATTGGTTCATTTGATAAATAGTCTATTTTTTGTTTTACTCTTTAAATTTTTCTACATTTAGACAATCATATTTATAAAGGTGTGAGATTGATGATGAGCCTTTGTAAGTGTGATGATTCCAAGAATATTAATTTTAATTGCCATATTATCTTTTCTCTTTTGTTTTTTTTATGATATTGTTTTTTTTTTACATCACATAGTATGTAACAAAAGAGTAGAACTAGGCCCCACTTTAAGTAGATCGAATCTTGATCGAAGGATGATGCTACGATGATTAGCTAGGGATGATCCTTGGGATTTGATAATGTGTGTGTGAACCAAAATCTTTGTTGGATTAGCTAGATCGCACAGATTACCTCAAAAAAAAAAAAGGCAGCAGATACGGTAGATTTGTCCTACGTACATAGAATCGGGGGCAGGCGTGCATGGTTGCTGGCAGCACCTAGCTCCACTCTGTNATTCTATTCCCCCCCCCCCCGGTCCCCTTTTTTTTCCTGATTTTTACCCTGTTCAAGTTTCAATTTCAAAAGAAGCATAACAGTAGAGTTTTTCTTTTTCTTGTAAATTAGCCATTGCAATGTTAAATATTGTCTTTACCCATCCACCATTCTATAGCTATAGGATTCATATGACATAGACATCTTAATGGGATTTTATCTAACGATAAATACAGTGCCAGTTAGCACAATATTTTATACTCATTTTATCTACTTTTATTTGTCATTCTTTATTTTTAGATACATTACTCTAGTTTGCATTTCTAGATCATGTCCTTACATTATTAACACAATGTATCTAAATATAATTTATATGACAGTTAAAAAGAGATGGACGGAACACAAAATGAATATTGAATACACATAAAAACAACTTTAAAGAAAATGAGAATTTGCACATCCACTTATACACTTACAAAAAGATGTAGTCTATCATAGAGAGGGGGAAAAAGTGAGCATAATAGACTTCTTGCTTTTATGAGTGTGAGTATTGCATATTTATAAAAATAAAAATAAAAAATAGATGTGCAAATTATTGTGAAAATACGAAAGAAGTTCCTTTCACACAACTTTTGTCGTGTCTGGTGTGGTGCGTTAGTTGCGATCTCTCTTGTTATGAAAGTCTACATATATTTACCTCAAATTTCTTACTAAAAGATAAAAAGCTGTACCTCTCATTCATGCCAAAATTAATAAGTCCTATTCTTAATTGCTAAGTATTTTGTTTTCAGTATTTTATATCATTAACCGAACAATTCAATAGTCTGCAGCACAAAATTCTGTTACTTAGAGAACTACCACTAATTACACGCAAGACTTCAAAGATAAACCTATTTTGGTATAATAGTAAACGTAAAATTACTATCAGAATCACAGCCATTTTAAATAATGTTAATCACACAATAATAATATATACATATGTGTGTGTATGCATATGTGTCACCCCTAAAAGAGGGGAAACATCTGAGATAATGGGAAGAGATAGTAATAGATCAAAGGTGGTAGGCCAATCCTCATGTGGGGAATGGGGAGCTCGAGAGAATAAAAATAAAGAAATAGTTATTATAATAGTAATAAAAATGTAACGACAGAGTGAGTCCCAAAGCAAGTGGAATGAGAATAAAGCAAATAGACAGCCCAACATGCGAGTTTGTATTATTATATATTATCATTGTAAATGTCATTTCCCTCTTCCGTTGAACAGATAATCTGTCGCTTTTGTCTCTTCCCCCACACATTACCCCTACTAAACTAGTCTCTCTTCTTTTATGCTCCCAAACCGCATCCAACTTTCCTGATACCTCTTTCTTTTTTCCTTCTTGGTGTTCCATCCTCACAACAACAACAACAACAACAACAACATCTTCACTTCACTTCACTTCAACTTCAACTTCAACTTCGCATTCATTCCCAACAATTCCCCTTATTAATTACTAGCCAGAAATGGGTTCAAGAGGACGTTGGCGCCAGAGCTGGGCCCCACAGCCATTGACACCGTTAATGGAAGGGCCTGACCCTGAGATGCAAGAGGAAGGGACAAAGAAAGAGAGCTCCTGGGAAGTCATAAGGGAATGGTTCAGGGCTCAGAAGATCTCCCCTGGAGGAGGAGGCAGCTTTAATTCGTCATCATCACAGTCGCAGTCATCATTCTATGGAACTGTTCATGCCAAGACACAAGATTTGAGGTTGCTGCTTGGTGTCTTGGGTTGCCCCTTGGCTCCAATCCCTTCAGGACATGATCCCGCCCTTAGCATCCATATCAAAGACACCCCTTTCGTAAGCTCCAACTCTACATATCAAAGGATGTTGTTTATTATTTTTGTTCTCTCTATTTTTTCTTAATGTTATTTGAACCACTTTAATTTGAGGACATATCAAGAGGAACGTTATGAGGAGTCACTTAGACATTGATGGTAAGAAAAATTGAAAATTTCTCTTATTTTAATGTTTATGGGATTTTAGTCGATTTAGTGTGTATTTAAAGATGTCTCACTGATACTATTACAATATGAAAATTGATCCTTTTTAATTTATTTAGTCTAGCTACTACTACATTTTTTACAATATAACTGGTTGATTTTTCTTAAAAAAATCCTAGCTTAAATATTAATTACGAAAAAAACTGAGATTCTCTCATTCAAATGTTTAAGGAATATCAACCTTCCAGATTTCCATAGAAAGATATCTCACAAATATTACTACATTATTTTTGTGTCCTAGTACTGCTACATTTTTGTACTACATGGTAATTGGTTTAATATTTATCTCAATTAATGCCACTTCTAACTGAAAAACTTTGTACTTATCTACATGGTAATTTGTTTCTTTGTTCAATTAATTTAACTTCAAATATATAGGAAACATCAACTGCCAAGTACATTATACAGCAGTATTTGGCTGCCACCGGGTGCTTGAAACAGCAGAAAGACACAAAGAACATGTATGCGACCGGAGTGGTGAAGATGATATGCTGCGAGACCGAGATTTCGTCCGGGAAGAATGTCAAGTGTTTGGGGACCAGAAGCAGCGAGAACGGTTGCTTCGTGCTTTGGCAGATGATGCCAGGGATGTGGTCTCTTGAACTGGTGGTCGGCGGCCACAAGGTCATCGCCGGCAGCAACGGCAAGACCGTGTGGCGCCACACGCCTTGGCTGGGGACACACGCAGCCAAAGGCCCCCAACGCCCACTCCGTCGCATCATTCAGGTAATGGAACATTGAGATGTCCTTTAAATATTAGAGGCCAAAAATTGAGTCCCAATTTAACTTAACTAATATTTAAGAGACTCTAGCTGTGTTTCAAGATGTTTCTTTAATAGTGTTTCTTTTAAAATTATGATTCAATGGTGTAACATAATAGTGATGACTGTGGCCGATTTCTTAGAGTGCACATGGAAAATATATGGGACCAATTTTGATATATACTAAAGGAAATTTTAATAAATTTAATAAATAAATGGAGTTCTGTTCTCTGTTTTGTTAGGTACTAGCACCAAACAAAATTTGAACTCTTTGGAATTTTGGTTGGTGGGTAGTGAGCTTTATTTGTTGGAGTTGAGAATTGGCTGGGGGGACAAAGCCCTAGGGTTCAATTCAAAGCAGGGTTGTGCCGAACAAAGATAAAGATTGTGAGAAACCAATTAAAATCCCAATGAAATGAAGGGTATATCTCGAGCTGACAACGACGGAGAAACTGTCCCTTGCTTTACCCTACAATGTGGGTCTTGTTTTGAATGTCTTCTTTAGGAATTATAATTTGGTAGCATACTTACATGCCACGTGATTATCCATCTGACGTCATCTATGATTATTGTATGAGCCTCATATAAGCCATGATCTTGGGATTGCCGCTTATTGCAGGTACCTAAGGGGGTACCCTCTGTATTATATATATCCTTTTGCTTTAACTTTTCCTTTTTGACACTTTAATGAATAGTCCTTCCCTCATATTGCATTATTGCCCTGCCCTGCTTTCATGCGTAGATATATATTCCTTTTTCATCTGTACCTGTGTCTCTTCTTCAGAAAAAAATGTTTTGGCTTAGGATAGCCTATCACTCCTTTTACTTGTTAATGAACAGCACCTTGGGGGGGGGGATGTTTAATTAGAACATACTAAAATGATAAAATAAATCTAATTTGTGATTCATGTGATAATTAGTCATTATATTGTGTTCTTAAAACGGTTTTTTTTTTATTTTTCATATTAATGTTAAATAGTTCTTGTCTTTTGACAAAAGACAAAATATTATAGACATAAATATGATTAGAGAAAGTAACAGAGATAAAAACTTTAAATTATTTTTATCTTAAAATAATTTTTAAATTAATTTTTATATCGTACATGCTATCTAAGTAACAGAGATAAAAATTTTAAATTCGAAACATATGTAGTTTAGAATACTTTTGTCCTTGTTCCTATGTCATGCGATAAAGCATAAACTTTTGCTTTTTGTAAAGGAGATCACATAAATTTAACTCCCTAAGTACAAAAACCCAAGTTTGAATGTATAACATGGAAGAATGTAGATCTCTTGTATCAAATGCTACACATATATACAAACTAACTCCATGGCCAATTTCTTTTTATGTAAATTTCAGGGCTTGGATCCAAAGAGCACAGCAAGCTTATTCACCGACGCACAATGCCTGGGCGAGAATCGAATCGGGACCGTGGATTGCTTCGTCCTAAAGGTATCTGCCGATCGTGCGGCCGTGATCGAAAGGAGCGAGGGCCCCGCGGAGGTGATAAGGCACATACTGTATGGCTACTTTTGCCAAAAGAGTGGGCTCCTCATATACTTGGAGGACTCACACCTCACAAGGGTTCAAACACAGGACAATGATACGGTCTATTGGGAGACTACCATAGGAAGCAGCATCGGGGACTACAGGGACGTCGATGGGGTCCTGATCGCGCATCAAGGGCGGTCCATCGCGACGGTGTTCCGGTTCGGTGAGCTCTCGATGCAGCATAGTAGGACCCGGATGGAAGAGATGTGGACCATTGATGATATTATGTTTAATGTGCCTGGATTATCCTTGGATCACTTCATTCCTCCAGCTGATATCTTTGACAATAATACGAATAATTCTCCATGATAAAACTAACTTGATTACTAGAGGGTGNGATCCGTGCTATGTTTGGGGACTAAGTTAGTCCTTAAATGAAAGCCACTAAAATAAATGGATGGTTAACATAATATCTAAAAAATAATAACATAATATTTTATTATTATGTTTAATAATACTTTTTGTTGAATTTACTAATTTGTCCTTCATCATTGTTTAATTTATTAATCATCCCCCACCGTCTTTCCCCACCCTCTTATTGGCCGATACTGGTACCGACGCCAACCCACCCCTCCACTCGTCGTCGCAGCTATAACCCAAGTCAATGATGCCACCGTCCCGCCCCCGGATCTAATCTTTACTTTTCTCTTATTTAAACATTTCATGGAACAAACCTTTAAAAAAAAAAAGGAGTCATACTACAATTATGACTACTCCTATGAAAGAAGGAAAATGAAATGAAAAAGAAAAGTGGTGGCGTACGCTGAGCTACCGTAGGACTGCTAACTGCTGGCTGGGGGACTTACTTGAGTCGATAGGATTATCAAGGAACCACCTCGAGTTTAGTTCAGGAGCCATGTATTTATAGAGTTTCAGGGCTTTCTTCTTCTGATAACCGTTCTTCCCCTAGCTGTCGACGGTTACTACTCTCGATCGTTTTACGCTTGCATGTGTGGCACGACATGCAGCGGTTATTTCCATCGTGCTTCTTAGCAGTTGTGCCACCTTCTGAATGTGGGAAGTTATTTTTCTCTAGTGGCCATGTCGGATTGGAGGTTATTGATCGTGCTCAAATTTGTTAACCGTTCCCTCCATAGAACTAGCTTAATACCACGAAGTTTATTGATCGAGCGTCGAAGTTCTTGCAGGTACCCATGCCGCCCACTAGACCTCCAAGGGAAGATGCATTGCCGCCCCGAGAAGAACTCATTTGTAACCCCCCCTAACGGTACACTAAGTCTTTAAGGGGAAAAAACCCGAAAATCTCCGTTGCCAACTTGTCGCTGTGGATGGCTACTTTCCTTCATCGACACTACACTCCACCATCTCTCTGTCGAAGTTTATGATCTTATTAACATGCAGATAATTTTTTTTATTAGATACTATATCAATAATAGAGGATGTTTATTGTGAAGATTAAAAAGTTTAAATAAAATAGTGGAAGAATGATGGAAATACAGATGTTAACTTTTGTTTATGAAGAAGGTTTTATTATTATTATTATTCATGTTCATGAAGAAGTTTGAATGATGGCTTGCAGTGATACTTCCTATTTTATTATTTGAAGGAAGAAATTAGAAAATCTCAATCAGAGTATTTTTTGTTACACATCGAGTAATAATGAACCTATGAATCTAATTTTACTTTTTTATATGGATTTAACAATTCAAAAAGAAAGCTGCCCAAGGTGCAAAGGAATTGAGAGTGGAGGGACGACAGAAGTTTAATGGAGTGCGGCGTCGACCTAGCTGGGAAGAAGAGTTAAGGGTTTCAATATACGGGGTTATATGGCTACAACATATATTAATGTCTATAACGTGATTGGGGGAAAAAATTTACAAATGTATGAGTCTGGGTGTTGAAATCGCCATGGGGGTGGCGATTTCAGCATCCTAAAATTTTTATTTTTATATTTTTAAAAAATGATACTGAAATCGTCATTATTTGTGACGATTTCATTACCGTCACTTTTTTTTTTATTTTTAAATGGTGTTGAAATCACCATAGCACCATTGCTTGTGGCGATTTCAGTACTGCCGCTTTTTTCAAAATCTTATTGAAATCGCCATATTTCAGTACCTTCGCCTATACGTTTGTAAAAAAATTATCATGTTCATATTATAGGAATATGTTAATTTTAAAGGCATATTTTTGTAAAAAATCCTCAATATACTTAGGAGTGTTAAGAACTTAGGTATTTTTCATCTGAGTTTAGTATAAATTGATAATTTCAATAAATTAGTATATTTATTCAATGGATCATTAGGATTATATTATAAATATAAAAGTTAATCCCAATACTATTTAACAAATATACTAATTCATTGAAAATTTTAATTTATCCAAAACTTTGTTAACCTCGTGGAAAAAGAAAATGAAATTACTAACTCTATGAGAAAAAGAAAAACAGCCCCTAAAATCTTCATTGCCAACTTGTCGCTGTGGATGACCACTCTCCTTCGTCGACACTGCACCCCATCACCACTCTATCGAAGTTTATGATCTTATTACTGTGTGGATACTTTTTTTTTATTAGATACTATATCAATAATAGAGGTTGTGTATTGTGAAGATTAAAAAATTTAAATAAAATAGTGAAAGAATGATGGAAATATCGAGGTTAACTTTTGTTTAAGTTTTTTTTTTTTTTTAAAATTCATGTTCATGAAGAAGTTTGAATGATGGCCTGCAGATACTTCCTATTCTATTATTTGAAGGAAGAAATTACTAAAATCACAATAAGAATAACTTTTGTTACACATAGAGTAATAATGAACCTATGAAACTAAGTTTACTTTTTTATTTTTACTTTTTTATATGACTTTAACAATTTAAAAAGAAAGCTGCACAAGGTGCAAAGGAATTGAGAGTGGAGGGACAACGGAAGTTTAATGGAGCGCGGCGTTGATCTAGTTGGGAACGAGAGTTTCAATATATTTAGTAGAGTTAAGGATTTAGGGATTTTTCTTGACTTTAGGATAAATTGAGAATTTCAATAAATTAATATATTTATTAAATAGACCATTGAGATAGTATTGTAAATATAAAAATTAATGATGCTAATAATATAAATATGTTAAGTAGATGTTAATTGTATGCAGATGTAAACTAATGAGCTAATAAAATTACGTTATTTCACAATATGTTTTAATATTATTTAGTTAACGAGAGTACAGTAGTAAACATTATTACTTTTCTTATTTTGTTTCGACACAACTTTAATATTTAAGAAAAATATTTAATGATATAATGAAATCAATTTCGTTTGTCGGGTATAGCAATTTAAGAATATTTTTCCTTGCGGTTGATTCGTGTTTTCCAGATCTGAACTAGGGAAATGTGTACTATCTTATAGGCAAATTTATTGTATCAAGTGAATCAAATAATCTTTTTGATATCATATAGTTCTTCAGGGAAAAGTTAAGGTCAAGAATGCAAATGAAGTAGTTGAAACGAGGGAAAGTTCTTGATAGTTTGATATGGCTTAAAGAATGGGGGTTGAATCTAAGTAACAATTTCTTTCAGAAGCTAATTTCATTTTGATCAGAAAAGAAATCTCCTGAAACTCTAAGAGATAATCTCCTGAAAGTTAGGGAGACAAATTTGTTGAGAAAATGAAGTTTCAGGTTTCTGAAGAGACTGAACTTATTTCTCAAATTCATATGAAATAAAAAGAGATAGGGAAGAAAAAGATCAACACACAAAAATTTATATTGGTTTGATTTCCAAAATTTAAGAATCTATGTCCAATTCTCCAACAACTATCAAGTTTCTTTTAACAAATCTTTCTAAATACAAATACCAATAGAAACAGAAACTCTCCCACAAATTTCTAAACAATTTAGCTCTAAAAATTTATCCAACAAACAAAAACAGATTTGACTTTCATCAAACACTCAACACTCCAGCCTTTTAATTTTCACACTCTCAAAGAACTAAAAGAAAATTTTCACACTCCAAATGGAAATCACGAATATAAAGAGAACAAGAGTAAGAAATATCAGTTCAAATCAGTCTTGGAATGAAAGGAAAAAAAGAGGAACAGGATTGTAGGTTATTGTTTTCTTGAGTTGGCTTTTTGACTCTCTTTTTCTGCCTTAAATGCTTAAATGATCTCCTCATTCCTTTTTTAAACTCTAAAATTTGCAGACCGTAGGCAGCTTCTATGAATTGATTCATTGTAGGCTATTTGCTGCTTTGTCAAGCTCTTATTTGCCCATGTTTTGTCCTTGGTACCATATTCCTTCCTTTGTGCAAAAAGCAATCCTTTCTTGTGAGATGTGCATTGTCCTTTTCTTCTTTTCTTTCTTTCTTAATGTTGCAGCACACTTTGTGCTGATGTACAACAGTGTTGTGAGCTGTATGCGGTTTGGGCTTTGTTTGAAAGTGTGCTCAATTTCTTTCTTGCTTGCATATTTGAATTTTGGGCCACACGACCTTGACCCTTACTAATTTTGGACTTAGTGCTTGCTTGTTTGCTGAACTCTTTACACCCATTATGTTCTTTTGGGCTAGACCTTATGGGCTAGACACAATTCTGAATATTGCATACGGGTCAATTGCTTGTTCTTATGCTGTCATGACCAAAACACTTGACGCACACATTAGATTGTTCATATACATGTTTGTCATCATAATTATTTTACAAAGTAAATCAACAGTTCTGCCGGCACAATGCTTGAAATACAAAGGGTTAAATTTAATCAAGTGTAACTTAATGTTGAAACACGTAAGGGTAAATTATAGAGAATTTTATTAAAATCCTTTCCGGTATGTAACTTTCTATGTTGACAAAAACATGCATTTAGGTATCTCAAAAATAAAAAAATAGGATAGAATATTCAATATATATATATATATATATATATATATTACGAGGAAATAATTTTATTCATAGAAAAGTCTAACAACACTTACAAATTAAAAATGATACATCAAAATTAATGGTAATAAGATGCAAATATCCTCAACATTTTGAACTAACAGATGATCTGTAGCTCTACTCCTTATTCGAAGACTATGATGGCTAAGCATCTTTTATGCTGGAGACCAACACGACAAGTGCTGAAGAATTCATTATGCCTCTTTTCACAATAGATATGTTTATCTTCATTATCTGTAAGACTCTATAAAAGAAATATTACAAAGGGGGGCTAACACACCACAGACAAAAGCAAATATACAACAAAGTAGAAACAAAAACACCACAAATGAGATAACTATACTCTAAACCTATTATCTGA